>WYDF02159473.1:0-22401 GCA_009867245.2 Adranes taylori
CTCCTTTCCATATCTTATTCATCCCTCTTACTAACGCTTCCATTCCGCTATCATTCAAACATCTCCATACATCCACCATACATCCATCTTTAGTTTGTTTGTCCATATTAATTCAAAAATTTAAGTTCTTAAAATTCACGTTGGGTTTCTATATATATGTATGCGCACCCGTATTCTCGGCAACATTTACCTTTAGGACTAAGTTCTTCCTATCTCGTTTGTTCATTATTTGCTAGGTTTTTGTATTATTCGCTTTATTAGAATAATACAAGACAAAAACCATTATTCGCTGTGATTTGCTCTTTTATTGTATGTTGTCTCGATGAAATGATGGTGAATAAATACTATTATTTATAATAGAAACAACACATATATTTAATTAATGAAACTACTATGTAAAACCTGCCACTCTGCTAGCTAACGTACAACCGCAATGTTGGCGCTATCTTCTCCTACATCCTTCCCCTTTTAGAACCTTCCTATCGAATGAATACATTAAACTTAAATATTTCATTTTACAATATGTCCATATAATTCACAATAAATTTGTTCTATTCCATTAACAATTCTGGTAACTCTCTTGTTCGGTAACGCTTATTGTAATACTTTCTTTGCTCCTTTCTTTCTTCTTCCATTTTAATATGTATCAAGTCGTGACCTGGGATTTGCGGTTTCAGGTATTCTTTTGTCGTTGGAAGGCCGCTATCTTCTCCTACATTTATATTATTCTTTGTCCAGTATCTCAATTTTTCTTACCAATCTTTTCCCAAAAATCCAATATTATACGAACATTCTTCTGTACGATTCTTCGTTCCGTTTTTTCTGCATTTTAACCTCACTTTTGCAACTTTCACAATACAAATATATAAACTCAGATAGTTCCTTTATCTTTTCATATATTGCATACTCCATACGAATACATTTTATGTGAAACCATTTATTGCACATTCACATCCTAATGCTTTTTCATTGTTTTAGACTCTTAGTAAAATTTTTACAACTAATCATCTACCGCCATATAGTTAGATTGGATCAAAACGTATTTTAAAGATCTGAAAGTGCAATGGTTTATTATTTAAAACTAGAGTATTTTTACTTTTGTGCTTTAAAAATGTAGTGTCAGTACGAAATATATTATCTATGAGATATGAGATAAGAACATTTGCATGTTTTTGTCTCAGATCTCAATAACCTTTCAAACCACAATCCCATAGAATAACATAGCTTTCATTTTCTACTATTAGTGAGTTACCAAATCTGCTGCATGGCAGACCCATTCTCAATGTCTTCAAGTCTAGTTGAATGTCAGTTCACACTATTCAACTCTACGTTCAAGTTAACAACATGGACGCGAAAGTTAACTTCTTTTCAACTTCTATTTGAAAGCACAATTCAAGTTACTTGAAGCAAGCAAACAAATCAAGTTCATATTATTCAAGTTACTCCTTCCAATCGTCTCGAATTCAAGTAAATTGAAAAGTGTGGACGAGTCTATAGAACAAATAGAATTTTGTTCTTCGTAATATTTGTCTGTGTCTATTCTAGTCACAGAAGAGGGAAAAACTGAAAAAAAACACTAGAGGACATTGAAAAGATTAAAGACGGGAATGAAAATATAAGTATATTGTATAAAACATTCGCTTAAAAAATGAGCATTAAATGATCTACAAAAAATAAGGTATACATCGTTATATACATAGCTTAAACTATATTACAATAAAAATTGAATTCATAAGTAACAAGAGTCAACTACATAAACTCAAAACAATAAAGATGAGATGCATTGTATATAATATTTAATATTAATAGTAAAAAATATTCAATATTCAGACATATCAGCACAAAAGTCTGTTAAAGATGTTAACAAATGCATAGGACTAGACAAGTTCTTTGCATTTCTATTATAATCATCTATACAATCCTTGAAGCACGTGCAGATTCTTCTTAAAATTTGCTGTAAGACATTTAAAAACATTGAAAATAAAATTGTGGTTAAGAGAGCCCTAGTTATTTAATAATAATTAGGGTTCGGATCTTTATTTAAATACATATTTTTGTATTTAAATATAAATGGAAATACAATTTTCCAATGAACGGGAATAAGGAAACGCTTGTGTCCCGTTTAGTGAATCTAGTGTGATACTACGATTTTCTAGTTTTCTTAATAGTGAGTTTGCTAGTTTCTTTGGACAACTAACGAATTGCTATCTCTATTATTTAGTTAAAGTTACTTTCCACGCCTTGAGATATCGCTCTGAAAACAATATTTTACAACTGCCTGCCTGCAGTTGTAAACAAAGTCGCGCTAAATTATCTATATTTTTCATAAGGAACAATGTTTCATAATAAAAGTTTTTTCAACAAACGTTTTTTCTTGTTAAAAAAATTAAGAAGGGTCGATTTTTCGGTGTCTGCACATGTGTATGCTCAAAAATTTCTCCTTCTCTATGGGATCGATCTGGATGAAATTTGGTGAACAGGTGTAGACTATGAGTCCGCAGAACGGTTTTTGATTTTGTTATAAATCCAATATGCCAGGCAGGAGCCATTTTTTTTTGTTCAGAAATTTCGTATTTAAACTAGGAGGCTGAAATATTTTTCAAAAACTTTTTACTAACACCCTGTATTTTTTACATTTTGGTAGCCCTTGTAATTCTATTTAAAATGATACATACATGATGGGTATAACACTTATCATTTCAAAGATATAACCATTAATAACTTGTTATCAGTGGCGGGTGCACATTATAATTTTGGGAAGGGTTCAAAATGATTATTTTATTGAGATATTCAGTTTAAAAATTAGAAGATTGAAATTGCGCTCGCATATAGTATATTGTTTTATGGGTCAAATGAAAGTAGTTCCATCTTTGCAAGTGGTATAGAGTGAGACGTTGCCACATTTAAAATTTAACAAACTTTTGGATATATTTCAGGAACTATAAAAGATAGGACAGTTGAATAAACTTTGTTCTATAGGCCACCAAAAACTCGTTAAATTTTGTTTAAACCATTTTTTTCTAAAATTACAAACTAACATATATACAGGGTGTTTTCGTTTTGTAAACTTTGCGATTGATTTACCTGAGACCGGCTATTGTACTACATTAAATATCTCGGTTCCTATGAAAGTTGAAAAAATAAAACTTGGGGAACAAGTGTGAGACCCAGGGCCTTAATTTTACGGAAAGCGGACACGAAGAAAAAGTGACTCAAAAGCGGATAAATTCATAAGACCAAGGCAGTCTGCTCTTTTAGAAATTAGCCGAAAAGAGAGTCAAGGGAGATCGTAGACCATGCCAAACTGGACACCACAGTTGTCCGCCCGTAGGCAAATACGGGATAAAATGTGAGTCCAGAGTGGCCGTAGGCCACGGCAAAAGCGGACAGCCAAGCTGTCCGCCCCGCAGTCAAATATGGGGACCAGGGGATTCATGGGTAAGCGGAGGATTCATGGGTTAGACTAATGTTGTTTAGTTTATCCTAAACACCATTGTTCTAACTGAATTTAATAGACGACTTAAAAGGTGACAGTCAAAACTAAGAGGTTCAACTTTTGTTTTTATGCAAGATGTAACAAAACGTAGAGCTTCCAGTATATGAAAGATGGGGTGGCGATCACGTCAACGAATTTTTTAAGGTTTATTTTTATTGTAAAGTAAATTGTTTAGGGACCGGTAGCACCCGGGAATCGGTTCTACGGACCAATGGTAAAACCGATGACCGTTCGATGCTGCGGACCAAAACTTAAGAATGCATTAAGCAAAAAGCTCAAGAAATCTGACTATTTGCCGAATGACCTACTTTTATGAGAAAGTTTTTTCTGTAGATGAAACAAGCGACATTGAGGGTCGCGTGATCGGCAGTGTATTATCCGAAGACAAAGAGAGCCTGCAAAATTATTCGTGCTGACAATTAAAGAACTTTCGAAAACCAACCATCTAAATGTTTTATACTATATGCTTTAATGAATCTGTGAATCTTATTTGGCCGAGTAGAATAAATCACGATAATGTACTCATATTTGTGAGTGACGCAGCCCCTTATATGATAAAAGCAGGGAAGATAATTCAAATATTTTATCCAAAGATGATTCATGTTACCTGCATAGCTCATGGGTTGCACAATTTGACTGAAACTGTGAGACTAGAGTTCAAAAATATAAAGTGTAATTTCCAGTGTGAAGAAGATTTTTAAAACCGTCGAAACTTCAATTGTTCAAAGAAATGAATCCAGGGTTTCCTCTACCTTCCCAACCAATTGTGACCAGTTGGGCACATGGTTGACAGCTGCATTTAATTACGCTGAAAATCTGCAATCAATAGAACACACACTTAAGTGTTTTCATGAAGTTGAAAAGAAGTCATCAGTGAATCTAAAGAATTGCTATAACTAAAAACAATAAAAAATGACGGTCTAAATAATTATTAATTTTAAAAAGATTGATTTCAAGGTTCATTAACAACTAGGACAAACCGAATGTTACTTTAGAAGAAATACTATCATTGCACGAGCTTAAGTCATGTCCAAATAGATTTGGAGAAAAAATCAACAGAAAATTTGAAGAGGCATGAGGCATTGAACAAAAATCCAGGCTCTACCATTTTACTAAGGATGAAAAACAAACTTCTTGAGATCCTAAATGAAGAAAGGAAAGAAGAAAATGGAGATTTTGAAGTATTAAATGCTTTAAACCCTTCAGACATTGAAAAGTTTAAATATGCTCCGATTACTTCATGTGATGTGAAAAGAAGCTTTTCGCAATAAAAAAACTTTTTTTCGATATTATCAAAAATGTTTTACTTTCGACCATTAATAAAACATTTATATGCAGTGATTTTTAATACAAATGATTTCTAATATCAACTTGGTTTATTTCAAGCTGTCATTTCTGGGCTTTGGCGTATTAAAAAACTTTAGTAAATATATTGCGTTTTTATTAAATTTTCCACCTTCTTAGTTGAATATTAAATTTAAATACTTGAGATTTTTAAATAAATAAACATCCAAGATCCGAGCTCAAAAAATTATGTTTTCAGATACACTGTTACCCAATTAAAATGGAGGAACCTCTATAGAACGCATATTTTTAAACACATTTCAAAAATTCCTTTTTCATCGTATAGCCCATCTCAAAGTTTACTCTGACACAGTTTATTTAACATTTGCATTAATTTTTAGGACATACTGAGATAAGTTTTACATGTCAAAGGCAATTAAACTTTATTAGATTTTTTTTTTAAATATTTTACTGTACCAGTAGATTCATAGTCGATTAAAATGGAGACAGCCAAAACTTCATTAAAAGATATTGATTAGGAAGAAAGCAGCTTTTACATTAATTTTGGAAAAGCGCAAGTTTAGCGTAAACGATGGCTTAAGTATAATAGGCCGTAACCCACACGTAGCAAATTGCTCAGAAATCCCAAAAAACTAACTTGTTCAAACGCGACCAAATAAGTTTTTTTGCTTTTTTATTACTTTTAAATTATGAATCTCCCTACTTAACAAAATATATAATAATTTCATTCCTGGACAAAGCAATATATGATACACCATATTTGATAGCAAAATTCCAATATTCTGTGGCTTACGTCATTCCGATTTTAATACCTCAAATGCACATGTTGTAAACGAATAGATTAAAACATCAAAATAATTCCAATTTTATAATTGGAACTTGAAATAACAATACAATTAAACTTAAAATTTAAAAACATCAGTTGTGGAATTTTGCATTTCTTCTAGAATTAGATCTTTTTATTACTTTCTTTTTTCTTTGATTTAGTGATAACTTGCTTACTTTATTCGTTTTTTTTTTTATTTTTTACAAATGTTAAATATCATTTGACTGAAATATGCACTGAATATGTCGAATAGTTTTAGGGTTGATAACATTACTCCTATGGTTTGTTCTGGAATATTGTTTAATTATTATCTTTTAATTTTGCATTAGGTATTTAGGTTAATATTAAATGTACAAAGAGAATCAAATGTCAAATGAATATCCTTTTTTATCAAAATTTTTTATTTTACTTTTTTGTTAAAATGCCAGACAGACCACATTTCCGGGGTTTATTTTGAAATAAAGAATATACCAATACAAACTACGTAAAATGGGCTACAATTATGCCCCCACCCCCTCCCCCGCGCGCAATCATTTCACTACGATCGATGCGCCTAAAGTAGGATTAAAAAACTTATTTAAGAGGAAAAATAATAACTGAAACTTACTTGATCCCAATCAGTTTGAAAGATTGAAATACATTGAGTATCAAAATCATTTGCCATTAAAAAGCCATCTCTCAGTAATCGGCATAGGAATCGTGTATAATATTCCCAAGTACGTGTCAAATTAGTCGATTTACTCAATATAGTTATATTTCGTGGACATACAATATTATTAAACAGTTCGCGTAATTCTTCATTTCCCTCTACTGTGGTTCGCCATACATCTTGAAATTTTTTTAATAGTTCATCACTTAAAATTAGTGAACAGTGTGTACCTAAAATTTTAATAAGAAATATAAGAAAAATTAAATATTCGATTAATAACGCAACTTACATAATAAAATTAATAAATCAATTAATAATCTATCTATATGATTTAAAATAGTCGGATTCATATCACATCGTTCCTTATAACAAGATGTAACATTTTTGAGTATTTCTAAAACTCTATTAATGTTTACATTATTCGGAGATTCCAAAATTTCTATATTAAACATCTAAAAAACAATTAAAAACTTATATCCAAGGCGCATAATTAAAAAGTATTAATTTCACCTTAATCATATTTACAACCTTAAAGGCAGATGGTGTTGATTCATTGTGTACAATATTATTTCGGCCAGCTGGTGGTAGAACAAATACGGATGCGGATTTTATTTCTTTCGGCGTTTGTTTTTCAAAGATTCGAATTAATTCCGCGTCGAAATCTTTACGGAATATAACTGAAAATGAAACATAATAGATCGTTTATATTTTGGAATATTTAGTGTTTTTCATTTGAGGGTTGTTCAAATATAAGCCCTACGGATTGAGGTATATCCAAAACATAGTAGATAGCATGAATCGCCTTTTCCGGTGACAAAATATATTAGGCAGTTTATTCTTCGCATCTAAAGAAATCAGTGGATACAAACTCAGGATTAGAGTCAACGAAAGTCTCGTATTCGAGGTTTTGAATACTCAACAATCCAGTTTTCTATGGGCTCCGATGACTTTCGCGTAGAGGAATTTAGCTCATTTTCAGATTTTATCAAATATATTTACATAGCATCATTGAGTAAGTAATAAAGAGAGATATAATAGAAGAGAAAAAAGCTTAACTACGTCTCTCAATTATTACGAACTTTTTTAGAACTTCTTGAACTAATCTTGCCCAATTAGGACTACTGTTTAGTCAGGATTCAAACTAATATAACTAACCAAGAGTAGAACGTTTATTTTAATATATTTTCATGCGTGAGTGCCACATTTCTCTTGTTATCGGTTATAACATGCAGGAAATTGCAATAATATCAATAAGATAAAAGAGGATAGATATACGACTGTTCGTATATAATTTTTTTACTCAACTCAATATATGTGTTTATAAAAAGATTCTTTTCACAACAGCATTCGCATTCTCGTATATGGTTGCGGAGAGGAATCCCATAGTTTGTTTATTCTGATTATAACAATTTAATTTGATTTTATTTAATGGTACATACTGTTATGAAAAAACTTTGTCTGGCATACTACTTTCGATCTATTCGTTTACTTCCAAGGATATTCAATAGTTAAGCATCATTTCTTGTATTATCTATTAATAAATAGAAGTAAAACATTTTCAAGGGAAATCATTTTCTAATTATGTCTAATTCGAATTATTCTTTGGTCATAAAGATTTATCAGTGAGAACTATAGAGCAAACACCACTTCATTCGATCCCAGGAGCAATATTCTGTGACTTGAGTAAAACGTTCGATTGCGTTACCCATAGAATATTATGATTGAAGTTAAAAAAATATGGTGTGATAGATATGTCCATAAAAATTCTTGAATCTTACCTTAGTTATAGAAAGCAGATCACATATTTTCAGCAAAATAAATCTAAAGTAAGAAATTGCTCAAGAGGTATTCCGCAGGGATCATCATTGGGAAATCTATTATGTTTAATATAAGTGAACGATCTAAACTCATGTATAGATTCGTCTTTACAACATGTAGTACAGTTCGTGGATGATATCATCCTTATAAAATCTTGTAAAACATTAGATAATGCTCAAAAATTTATAAATGATGCGCAACTATCATCTCAAACATGGTTTCAATCAAATAAACTTAGTTAACGCAAATGAAATTATTATTTTTAGTCTTTGTAACTCACTACTTCATATTACAAATCCTGAAAATATTAAATTCTTGGGACTATATATTGATCCAAAACTGACATTTGAAGATGATTGTATAAACACATCAAAAAGATTAGCTTCGATTGCGTTTATGATTAGGAACATGATAAGGCAATGTAACACCTGATATAATACGACTTGTATACTTTGCACTATTTCATTCAACTGCATCGTACTGTATTAGAATTTGGGGTCATTCACCTCAAAGCGAATGTGTATTTCGAATGCAACGACGTGTTGTTAGAATAATTGCCAACATTCGATATAGAGAGAATGTTAAATTTTAATTCAAAGATTTAAAGTTTTTAACTATTCCTTGTGTATGCAAAACTAAATGAAAATAAGTATATATATCCTAGTGAACGGCATGGCATCATAACATACGAAATTGCAATATGATAGATATAATGTTCAAACGTATATATAAAAGTAGGAATCATGAAAATTATTACGCTCCGAAATTTTTTAACAAAATTCCAATTGACATCAAATAGCTTACAACAAATGAGTTTTTAAAAATTATCAATTCAACTCTTACATATAAGGTATGCTAAATATTAAAGAATTTCTAGAGGATGATAAAATCAACTGGAAAATTTATTCCTAGTGCAAGAGTTGTGATTCATCTAGATTATTCATATGAATTCATGTAATATTTTCTTTATATATTTATTTATTGTTTGCATAGGCGCAATAGCATATAGTTTTGTAATGTTTTTATATGCATGCACAGAATTGTACGCATTTACAATATATTATATACAATTTATTGAATATTGAATATTATATTAGTATAATTGGACGTGTGAAAATGTTTTTTTTTATATATAATCATGAATAAAGTATCTATTGATCTGTCTGACGGATTTTCCCTATACAAAAACTATTTCCATTGATGTTAAAGTCGACGCATGTTCAATAAGCTGTCTTCCTTGGATGCAAGGAACTGCTAATTAATATGCGACATACTAAACCCAAGCCCTGTTCATTAGTTTAATGAATAAGAAAGAGCCAGAGAAAACCTAATACGTTTTAGAACAGTTAGTCAGGAAGAGAGTTTGAAAGGCCGCAATAACTAGAGGGAGAAATATGTCAACAAAACCCGATACACAGAGGACAGAGCCTTAGTTCAATATTAGTTTTCAAATTAAAATTCAAAAGCAAACGTGATGTCCATTTACTTCAAGTTTGCTACTAACATAGATTAAAATAAATTCTATTGAACGTAAATGTTTAATTAAATAAATCTGAATTAAATAAGTTGTTCTAATAATGCAATCTAGATGATTCATTCTCATTTTATCGATTTACTGCATCGAGCTGTTAGTCGTACGTGTGAAGGGAACGATACTTTGTAATTTTTATATTTGATGATAAATGTAGTCTTGGTGAATTAATGATTGCATAATTATATGAATTAATTAAATATAAAATCGAGTTGTGTTTTATTATTTTATTATTAACGTTCTTTTACAAATAAATCAAAACTTAATTAGAAAATCCTCATCAGCTAAGCGAGTAAAATAATTTCTTTAGTGCATAACGTCCCGGATTTCATTGTTAGGTGGAAGAGTAATATTGTGATAAGATTTTCACAGGCTAATCCAGCTAATCATTACGTAGAAAAATTAAACATAACAGTATTTTATTTTTAACAGTATGACATTTTTACGAAATAAATTCAAAACAAAATCGAAATAAATACGAAATACATTCAAAATAATCTCCACGCTAATTCTTATTAACCTATCTACTATTATGAAATGTGACCATAAAATCATTTTAAAAACAATACGATTTTAGATTTTTGTTCTCCAGTAATGTTTTTTTTTACAGATTTCTTAACATTTTTACCTTTTTCTAGAAAATAAAAAGTAGTAAGCAACATCTAAATAAAAGTTCATTGATTGTTAGCTTGTTATTAAATGAAAATTAGTTACATTGAATAAAATTATTTGACTGAGATTAAAATCAAAAGAACTTACGGTGTTTCAATTTCTTAAATCAATTGATTTAAAATAAATAAAATCGCTAGTTACATTTGTACTGAAGACATTTCTAACGCGCAACAAAATGATAAGATAACACGAATACTTTACTAACAAAATCTAGTTTTAAAAGCTGCTAATATTCTGACAAAAATGTGGTAAAAATCTGCAGAAATCCCACAGAGTTATCGCTTATATATTTTCAGGTCGGCTAATCACGTAACATTTCGTATTTGATTAGTAAAAGTTTGAATGTATGTCGCTTTTACCTATTAGAGACCCATTACTTAATTTTACTTTTATATTATCTCTCTCTCTCTCTCTCTAATTTCATGAACGAAAAACGCCTATCCTCAACGTTTGTGAGTTTACGTCAGGGCTCGTTCTCATTCGCGTAAAAAGACTACTTTCTCGTTCCCTTGTTTCTAGTTCCTTGCGTCGCGGATAGTTTACTCTTCTTCAACAAAGTACCACCTGCGTTCTGACTCAATACTCATGTGTATTTTTTCATATTGAATAAATCTTTAAATTTTTGATGATTTTGATGATTTCAGAGCATTTAGACATTTTTCCCTTTGATCATTTAAAATATTTTAAATCTCTATAGTAGAATCCAAAGAATTGAATAAGTATAACATTTCTGTAGTTACAATAACTCTAGCGACAGGACAGGGATGTTGCTTGCGATGCAAATTGCTCATCGGTACTACACATTTCTTCGAACGATATCGGTACTGTTTCAGTGTGCATAGTTTACGTATAACACAAGGCAATTTTAAAGGCAACATATTTTACCAATTGCATATCGTAAATAACTTGTTGCCAATTGCTTTGGTGTGTAATTCGCCTTATGGTCCGTAGCGTCTTATAGTCCGTAAAAGATGGTATATAATTGAGCCATACATTTGCTGGTTTTCATGCATGATTAATTTTTATGATCAAATGTTGGTAAATGAGGTGTCTATTAAATCTTTCACGGTTGGTTAGTTTGTTTTGTTCATGGCCTTCTCTTCGCGCGAAAACCAGAGGTCAATACACACGAGTGATATACTTTCGCCCTCTGACTTTTGGACGACAGATTTAAAAAGATGTTTTTCGAATACTTTGAAAATACTATCTCCGACAACCCCACCCACCCATCCTCAATCCTAGATCGGTCTTTATTGAAATGAATTATTGTCTTACCTTCATTAATGTGTGCATTAGTCCATTGTAAAATTCGATCGCGACACATTCTCAACGCAATATTAGCGCACGCCTCCTTTGTTCGGACGCTATCTTCGTCAGCCAACAAAAGATCAACACTTGACGCTATCTTTCTACTCAAATGATTATCAATTTCTGTAAAGCATAACTTTTGCAGGTCAGTAAAATTCTTCTGAATTAATTCCTCCGAACATTCTCTGATCAATTGCTAAAATAGAAAATCATTTTTTACAATATGCAAACAAAATTTATCGACAGATAAAGAAAATATTAAACAAGTTTTTAGTAATTAAAAGTATAGAACATGTACGTCCAAACTAATATCTACAAGTATTCAACAAAAGTGCTAACAATTGGTTCAGACATCATTATACCATACCTAACAAACATATTTAACACATGTATAACAAGCAGGACCTTTCCAAATCCACTCAAAGTAGCAAAAGTAATTCCAATTCATAAAAAGGAGCCATCTGATAGTTGTAATAACTGTATTTTATTTTAGTTCAAATAAATTAGCTGATTTTTTTCAAATATTTTTATTGTTGGTGGTAAATTCATTGAAGAAATGCTCTCATATTAAGAATGTCTCATAAGAAAAGAATATTGAATTCATATTGTCTAAAAGTATATTTCCGTCAAACTTTCTTTTAGTTCCGAAATATTTGGACCTAAGTGTATATAAACTTTATTCAATGTGTATATTTAAGTGAATATTTATTAAGTTTTAAGTGCATAAATACATACATATTTTACGATTTTAAATTGGATTATTATCAGGGCTTTAATATTTTAATCCATAAATTAATAAATTCAGTAATAAAGTATGTGGAATAATAGATTTGTATATAGTTAATATTTAATACGAAAGAGAGTGCGCTTATGTGCGTATCTCTAATTTATTTCATTTGTTTGAGGTATCTTGTTTAGGTTTTGAAATGAGAAACTCAGTTTAAAAAGTCGATTGAGTAAGGTGTACATTTCAGTATAATCTGGGTAATTGTGCTTTTATAAAGTTTAAAATCTGTAGTTTCTTTTATGTTTTGAGGTAGGTGACTAAATAGTCTTATAAAATTATAGAAATGGCTCTGAAGGGCTATTTGGTTTATGTTGTGAATAACCGTATACAATATGTTTTATGTTGTAGTCGTTTGTTTTTTTCATATATTTCATACTCATTTTTATTACTGGAAAATTATGTTACACAAGAAAATTTGATCAGATCATTGATCAGATCAAAAATGTGGCTTTCTAAAAATTATCTAATCCATTTTACGCCAATATGCCTGAGAGATTAGGAAGATTACATGCAAGATCATAATTTTAGCAAGTAACTGACTTACCTTTAAAAGGCCATTCGAGTTTCTCTCCAGATCCTCATTTTTATGTTTCGAAATCAAGGAAGAAACTTCTTTTTTATATTTCTGTAAAGCTGTTAATTTTTGTTCGGGAACAATTTTATTACAAATAGTTTTAACGCACGCAGATGCGACTCGTTCACTTACGAAATCAACAGTTTTCTTCATGGATGTTGGTTGACTATTAAAAAATGATTCTTCTAATTGCAACTAAAAAAAAATCATATGTCACACTATAGGCTGCTACCAGGGTTTGGCAGTAATAAAAGAAAACGTAGCTATGTAAAAGAATACTCTTAACAGTTAAAGTTGTTAAGTTAATCAAATATACACGTAAGAAATTTAAGAAGAGGCTCGCTCCGTAAGTTTTTATAAAATTTGAAATTTGTTACTGTTAAAACTCTGACAGATGAAAAGTCGCTGAGTAGTTTCTTTACAGTAAGAGTTAAAAAAAAATCTCAAAAAATGAATATTCCACGAGAATATTTTCATTGGCTGATTTTTGTTATTTTACTAAAGGCCAAACTCAACAATGCCTTCAGATTGATTCGATCAAATTTTGATAATGAAGCATCATTAGAAAAAAAACTGTTTACAACAGGTTTCCAGAATTTCGTCATGGTCATGCCTTGGTGCCTAAGCATGCATCCGTCGATGAGGAATTCCGTGAAGGTCGACTAAAATTTGTTGTTCAAAAGAAAAAAAAAACATCGATGCGGTGCACAAGACGATCGGTATGTGATCTATCGTGAGAATGTTTCCAGAAGAAGCAAATCCAATTGCTCATTTACGAAGTACTTGCAAGCAAATGACTTCTTGTTTCTTTAGTTGTTATAGACCTGTGGCCTGTGGCCCTCCACAGGTTATCCAAGTATTTTGGCCCTCGGATACTTCTACTGCTGCAACCTACTCTGGTGGAACTTTTGTTCAACTTGTTTAGGTTATGTACACATTTTCATCTGTTCATGGTTAATAGTGGACAGTGTTAAATAGATGAGCAAACATGAGCAACATTAGCAAGAAGAGGACAATACAAGATGAAAATAGAAGTTATGGGAGTTGATTACTTCGTATGGAAATAATTTCTTTTTGTCAAGAGATACTACACTACTTCAGGTGTAAAACAATTGAAGAAGTTTGAGGGGCTTTCCAGAAGAAAGCATTTAGTGAAAGGGAAGAAAGCATTTGGAAAAATAGTTAAATAGTTAAGAAATATGCAATTGCTATAGCTAATGCATTTGGTGAAAGCAATGTATGTACAAAAGTTGCAGCTGTTTTCCTCTCATCAAATGTCTCAAGACGATTACAAAGTATGGGAGGTCAAATAACGAAGAGATTAGAACAGATGGTTAGAAAATGCAGCTTCTACACACTATGTTTGGACGACATTGTCGACCAGACTGACACCAGTCAATTTTTTATTTAGAACAATATGGCCAGTTTTGAAATGTTCTTGTATTGTGACTGATGGTGCATCGTGTATAAGAGGAAGATATAATGGACTGGTAGGCGTAATTAGGAAAGTTGGGGATAAGTTGACCAATGTTCCATTACCTAAATCACAAAGAAGCGTTATGTGAGAAGTTAGTAAAACCAAGTGACATAGTTGTAATAAGGTACAACTCCAATGCAGATTCCGAGAATTTTTGGATGAACTGCAAGCACAATGTAGAGATCAATCTATCAATCCATGCAAATGTACGCTATCCGAGTGCAGCTAAATATCTTCAGAAGGGCCGACCGACCTTGGCGCCGGGGTGCTAGACAAAATTTGGCGCCCCTGAAAAACCAAATTTAAGGAGAATTAGTATTTCCATTCAGTTGCTTGCCGCAAAGGTACGGCCCTGGCCTTCAGAAATTCTTTACACTGACAAATTAGATTCGAGAATAATATCAAAGATAATACAAATCTTATTCAATGGGATGAATTTGAAGACTCTCTAAGGCAGCTCGCTTTCATGACCGACCTGAAAAATATTTGAAAGACTTGAACCATTCAAGCCTTAAAAGTTAAAATTGTTGAAGTTAATTTTATAAAGAAATGTTATGCTACATTTTCCATCCCGTGAAGAGATGTCACGAGAAATTGAAGATGGGAACTTTCAGAGTTTTGTGAAAATATTATTCAAGAATGCGATAAAAGATTTTCTGATTTTGGAAATATTAAGGGTAAACCATCGATGTATCAAATTGTAGCTCTGCGATCTTCAGGTTGATCATTTTCTTCAAACTAGTTCTGAAAGAGGGATTAATGTTTTCAAGCTACTTCCGAAGGACAGATTGGCTCTTGTTTTGCAGCTTAGGTCAATGTTTGGAAGCACTTATCTATGCGAAAGTGTTTTCTGTAATATGAAATTCATATAAGTACAGGAGATGTTTCAGTGATGATTTTTTGCTACATCTACCAAGACTGGCAGTTAGTAACAGATAAGTGGACTTCAGTGAAGGAGTCGAATAATGTTCAGTGATGATGTGGATTTCTTCATTTCAGCCTACTCAACAATTTGATCTGGTGTACTTTACTTTTAAGTACACCAGTTTAAATTTATCCGAATGAAACTTTTTAGTGTGTGGCCATAGGTGTATTGTCTAAATATTTAGAGGAAAAGAACATCGAACTGTTGTCTCATTGCCGATATTTAGTTAATTTATCTCTAATGAATCTTTCGCATTTCTGAATTTAAAACGAAATTCATGATAATAATGATCATGAGCTCAAAATAAACTATAAAGGCTTTCAAACCCCATGGGTTTGGAGTATCACCTAGTGGAAAAAATTGAGAATGATGCCGAAAATTGGTAACAATGCATGTAAAATCTAGAACTTAAAGATGAATATTCTAAATAGCAATAAAACATCAAAAATGTTTGTTTCTCTCATTTTTTCTGTCAACTTAAAAGACGAGCTTCGTATAAAATAACAATGCTCGCGTGCGATTCAAAGTATATAATTATAAAACTATAAATAAATATAAAACAAAAATAATACTTACTCTGATACGTTTTTCGTTAATAATAGCTGGTGATTCGAGTGCAGTAACAGGCGTAATATATTTAACAGTAACTTTACTATTAGCACTTGCATTCGATTGCAATAATCGTTTGAATTCATTCAGATATGGACAGCATTCTCTTAATACATCCGCATCGACAATATGTAAACTATCCAGACCGTTTAGTTGGCATTTTATTCGTTGAGTTTGCGCCACATCATTCCGATAATGCCACAAATAAAAATTTTCACTCGGAAAATGTGCCAGCTCAAATAGCCAACCAAGACAGAGTTTAATGAGGAAATGATTATTGGAATTGATTTCATGTAATTTGATTTGATGGTAGATTGCATATAATAAATTCGCCACCTACAAATTTAAAAGATTATATCAATTCCTTTTTCTGTTGATACTTAAAACAAACAGAATATTATTGAGAAGAGTTCTAACAGCAGAGCTGTACAAGATAATTTTAAGAAGTATTTAATATGTGGAATAACAAGACACTTTTCTAATGCTTTTAAACATCACAAACGTATTTAATACTTATGATTATCTAGTTCTCCCATATACCAGATACATCCTTTTAAAACTGTTTTTATTTAAAAAAAAGTAAAAGTGTTGCGTGTTTCATATTATACAAAATAGATATAAGAAATTTCTTTAATACAGAATCTGTCAAATCATGAAAATCGCACGTCGGGAACGTTTAGCAACTAAATTAATTATTTCAAATATTACCAGTATTGATCCCAACCTACAAAATTCTCTACATTTTATTCACAAACCATTCTCCTGTTTACTTCAAAAATTTACAACAAAGTTTTCACATTACAAAATCAAAATTAAAATATAATTTCAGTAGCACATTTCAGCGTCCTTCATCGGGGCAGCCACTGTAGAGAACAATGTGTTCTCAAATAAACAGCCCCCACCGCCGGAATCGATTGCCGATTTTAGCTCAAACCAGTGCGAACTTTAAACCAGGTAATTCCTATTTCCCTGCTCTACAATTCTAAGCCAACTTCTACAATCCAAATACATATATTTAGTATTTTCTCTTATACCTCGTATTTTTACCTCTTGTTACCTAGTATTTTTAATATACGGAAACGGCCAAACCTACAAAATTACCACAAAAATTCAGGGAACAATTCCTCAATTGAGAAATCAATTCAACAATTTGTTTAAAGCGAATAATCTCTGCTTTACAAAGATGACAAGAAGAAAGTATATATTTCAAAAAACCTCAGCTTTCCTTAAAGAGATGGAGTACAATAGATGATTATACCATTGAATGTCTCTGATTATACCATTAGATTCCCGAGCTTTAAGGCGTACATGCGGAGGGCAGCTGTTTATTGTTCCTAGTTTTGTAACTATGCACGTATTGAAATGTAGTTAGTAAATCTGCTTTTTTTGTAGATTGATGTGATTTTTAAAACATATAGCGATGTAATAGATATTATAACTAGTTCCTTGAAGAAAGTCCTTTTTGTTATTACTGTAATAGATTTCACCGCTTCTTTTTGTTATAGAAGAAGTTGCTCAAGATGAGTACTATGCCCCTATAACGTACAGTCTATATGTGTTATCCAAGTCAGACGCATGTCCATGTGGATTCCTAAGAATCCACATGGACATGCTGCACCATTTTTTCCCATCTGTCTATGGTATATTGCAGGTGTATTGTTTTCGTATCGTTTTGTACAACGTCATGTTGTTTAAACTATCTCTCTGCTATTTCCAAACTTTGTTTGTGGAGTATTTGTGGTTCTTCTGTTGCAGTAGTGGTTATAGTTGTGTCGTCCGCATACTTAACAACTGGCGATTGTAAGTGCTCAAGCAGATCGTTTATATATATATATATATATATATATATATATAATGAAAAGTACAGGGCCTAGAACTGACCCTTGTGGGACACCTCTTGTAATGTGCTGTTCTTTACTGATATTGCCGTTTATTGATACTCTTTGTTTCCGGTTTCGAAGAGAAGATTTTACTAATAACGAAGTGCATAAGTATATGTTTGTGATACGGTGCCAAAAACCTTCAACGGAATCCAGGCATGTCTGTGACCGTACGGTTCACTATGCGGTCAATTCATTCACAATGAAACTTGCTGCATAAGACCGAAGTTCGTGAGTCGGTCCATGTGGAGGTTTCAATTTGAATGGCGCTCATCAGTGGCCAAAATTCGCAGGAATAGTTATTGAACATTGTCGCTTTACAAATCCTCGAAGTGTGAGTCACTCCCCACATAACGTCAGGTACAATGAAAAGCGATAAAAGTCGGGACATTCCATGACTTTTAAAACTATATTTATAAAAGTGTATGGATTATATCAATTACTTATAAGACTTAAAAGACCAAAATGTGAATGTCCTTAGTTTAATGTAAATATGTGGGGGAGGGGGTGAATATACAAGCAAAACTGGTTGATGTATATCCTGGCCAGCCAAAGCAAAAAACTAATTGTCCAATAGAAAACTCCTGTTTTATTTATTTTTTCTGCGTTAAAAATATATATTTCGTTAGCTTCTATGTGAATTTTAGTCTTGCAGTTTTCATAAGTACATACAGCAAAATAGATATAAGATGAGGAGTGGTGGGGGTGCGCATTAGCTCATTTTGAGATAACAACAGGTATCGTTATTAGATCTGTTGCATGGGCGTATCATGTAGTTAGTTACGCGTTATGTGCTATGACGCGTGCACAATGTTTAATAGTAAAAAAAGTGTATTACATAGTAAATTATTATAATTTGCAGATTTAGTTAGACTCCTTTAAAAAGTAGTTTCTGAACTACCGTATCAAAATCTGATATTTGCACATATTTTATTTGGTATTTGTGAAGCGATGTTGAAATTTAAAGATAAAGAAGTGTTACTGTGCAGATGAAGGATAATCTAGCCGCGACGCAGAGAACTACGTACGAGGAGAAGAGAAAATAGTCTCTTTACACGAACTGAACCGTACGTAGCACACGAACTTTTAAGAGCGGGCCGTTATTGACAACAAAAATAAAATGGGAAAAATGTATGCGTGAATTAAGCGGTAGGTTTTCAATTAGGGAAAAGCGAGATACCGTCAAACTTTTACTGATTTATACCCGATCCGTTCCGTGGAAAACCGATGATTAAATATAAAAACTGATGACCCGAGAGGAGTTTTACCAGTTCTTGACCAATTATAAATTATAAACCTTATTAAGTATTCGCATGCGGTGAGAGAAATGTCTTCGGTACAGATGTGAGTAGCGAATTTATTTATGTTGATAAATTGATTTGAGAAATTCAAACACCTTGAGTTCCTAATTTATTCTAAGTAAACAATTGATTTATAGCAACTAATGTTCTTCTAATTGATAGCTAACAAATTATTAACATTCATTTAAATGTTGTTTACTAGTTTTTATATTTACATGTAAGTTGCAAATCAAATTTACAGATGCAATATCTTTAACTAGGTATCACAAATACCCAATAGACATAACCTTTGCTACTGAGCGTTGAATGATTTTGTTCCTTGTTCCATTATGTAATTGTTTTTCAACTTTATTTATAGAAATTTATGGCGTTTAAATATTAAACTCGATTTTCTAAGAAATGCATGTTGCAAATTTTTATCATTTACTAACATGCACTTTGTGTAAAACTTAAATCTCTTTGATCGTACGCCAATGTATCGTTCGACACAAAAATCTCGGTGAAGCATGACGCGTATACCATCCCCAAGCTTGCCAACTTAGATGTGTTCTGGTTAGTGTTTGTCAATAATCAAATCATAAGTTTGGTATAATTTGGCCATTCTTAATGCAATTGTTTAATTTTTGTAGCATTTTAATAATAAATTCAATTTAAATTTAAGAGTTTTATTTTTAATCCAAACATTTTAGTATAAGTAAATAATATCATCAACTTACCTCTAAAAAATAAGGCAATCTCAATGTTGTATAATCTATCATAGCTAAATAATTTGTTAACCATGGTACAATTAGAATCAGTGAAGAATGTCTGATTGCTGTAACTAAAAGTTCTTTTACATCGAAACGTGGTTGATGATCTTGTCGTATAGCAATTTCTAAATTGAGAACAGTTTCGGATATTCGAGTACCATCTTGACGGTATGGGTTCGATTCAATAAATGCAAGAAATTTTGCCAATAAGCGCAGAGAATTGATGCACAATCTAAATGACTTTTTTACTTCATTATCGACCTGGCTTTCTAAAATATATAACATAAGATAAAGATGTCGTCTAATATAGAACAGCAAGTAACAATCGTGCAATGTTTTTTCGAGTGAGACTCATATATTTCGCTACTCTTTGTGCGTTCGGTCAATTCAGCAGGCAATTTAAAATATTGTCAACAAATTGAGGACTACCAAATTGATGCTAAATCAAAGACCGCCTGTATGTGCTCGTTTTGGCCGATAGGTCAACTGAGGAACCGACGCTCTCAGTTCCTCGTCGTTTACAGCAGTTAAGCATCTCATACATGACAACTTGGCATATTATGGCAAAGTATATCGGATTCTGACAAGGTACTTAGCATATTTGGCTTTTCATATTTATTTTGAAGCCCCATACCATAGCCAGCGCCGTACATTAGCTGAATGGATATTAGCAAATGGATATTAGCTGAATTGATATTAGCTGAATGGAAGTAAGGACAGGGTATTTTCATAAAAAAATCATGCTGAGTAATAAGACACATTTCGATCTTCGTGACCACGTTAACAAACAAACCTGCCGCATTTGGGGTCTAGAGAATCATCATGAGATTATTAAGAGACTTGTGCAATAGAGTTGTGTTACTGTTTGGTGTGAATTTTGGACCGGGAGCATCATCGGTCCGTTTTTGTTTTTGTTTTATTGAGAACGACTAGGAAGATATGGCGCCACGATTAATCAGTTTTTATAGCCTCGTTTACAGCACATAGATTTAAGAAACATTTGGTTTCAGAAGAACGGTGCAAAAAGCCATACACTGGGCCGTGTGACGCTGGATTTGCTGAGAATACAGCAGCCCGTAATGGCGATGTACATCGGCTATCACGTTCGTGTTACTTCCCGCTGATAAATTTTATTTGTGGGAATAGGTGAGGAAAAAGGTCTACAGCACCTACATGCAAAATAACTCAAACTCGTAATCCAACGAGAGAAATGTGGGAGATTGTCATGGACACTGTGAAGCACATAATTGAAGCGTTTCATATTTAATAAACATTTCCGAATTTTCTTTAATTGTAGGTACTATAATTATGTAATAACAAAACATGACTATAATCCTTTCCAAATAATATTACTACCATAAATAAGCAATCTGAGCATGAAATGGTAGTTTCTAATGGGCCGGTTTAAACGTGTTTTTATCTGTGACAGAGAAACAAATTAAATCCTTTTCTGTTTATTTGAGAAACATGAGTGTAGCTTGGAAAATAGTACATATAGTAAATTTTATTCAAATAGGTGTTTGATTTATGATATTTAAAAATGTACAAAAATTCAGTAAATGATGTAGACCAAGACACATTAGATATTTTGTAATTTAAAAATATGTTTAAACTAGATGCATTTGTTGTGCGTTACTATGAACCAATGAAAAAAATGCTTACCTTGTTCATCTATATCATTCGAATTAAATTTCATATCGTTAAGTTTAAAAATTTCATTGACGAAAGCATCTTTCAGATGTTCGTAAAACGTATAGATAGCGGCTGCTAAAATAAATTCCCTATAGAATTCTTGATGGCCAGGAAAAGTTGGAATCGCATTTAATCCATGTGAACTGGTTTTCGTTACTAAACGACATCTCAGTCGGTTTAATTTTTCACTATTCACATTTGGTATTGACGAAAGAAACGATAATTCTTTTTCTTGAAATCCTTCAGTCTAAAATAATTACACATGATTTATAATTATAAATTGAATAAGATAATTGAATTAATTGAATTGAATTTGTTAATTGAATTTGTCGGACAATTAGCAAATCACTCATTCTTCACAAGTTAGAAGAAAAGTCAGAACAGTTAGTGCAAACAAGTTAGAAGAAAAGTCCAATTTGAATTTTGTAGCGTAAAGCAATTCAAAATCAGTAAAGCATAAATCAGTAAAGCAATTCAAAATAATCATCACTTAATTAATTCCAAGAAGGTCTATCAATGCGAGTATTTTAATTCAATAGAAAATAACTAATATAAGTAAATAAAATATAAATGACGAATAAATTTATGCGAACTAAAGAACCTAAAGAACTTGCACACGAACAACCGACGGTGCAGGAGTTGTTAATAGTTATATAAATGATACAATGATCATCCTAAGCAGTGCATTATGTAATACATAATGCATAAATTCAGATGGACGTTATTCAGATAAAAAATATATAAGGATAAACCGTTATTTGCACAAAAAATATATACGGATTAACACTAGTCAGTTATATAC
>WYDF02159584.1:0-22399 GCA_009867245.2 Adranes taylori
GAGGCGATGTGGAAGACAAAATGGAAATGAATATAGAAATTACGGAAGAAGAAGTAAGAGAGGAAATACGAAAGATAAAGGAAGGAAGCGCAGTGGGGTCGGATGGTGTGCCAGTGGAAATGATTGAATGAGAATGGGATAGAAAAGTTAACACGGGGTATGAATGCAGTATTGGAAGGAGAAGAGAGGGTGCTGGAAGAATGGAAGGAGGGTGAGTTAATTCCATTGTAAAAGAGGGGAAATAGGAGAGAAGCATGTAGTTATAGAGGGATCACAGAAATGAATAGAATATATACCATGTATGCAAGGGTGCTAAATGTAAAATTACAAAAAGAGATGGAAGAAAAGAACAAAGACGCAGACAAGATTTGTAAGGGGTAAGGATACAACTGATAATATAGTTACTATAAGCTATATAATAAATAAAGAAGTGGGTGAAGTAGGAAGTTCTGTCTAGCATTCTTTGACTTGAAATCTGCGTTTGATAGACTGGAAAGAAGAAGATTATGGATGAGGATGAATAAAGTGGGGATATCGGTGGGAATGCATGAAAATATAATAAAGCTGTATGAGGGTAATAGGGTAAGTGCGAGAGTGGGGGAGAGTATATCAGAATGGTTCAAATAGGATAGGGGAATTAAAGCAAGGATGTCCACTAAGTGCAAGCTTATTTAACATATATGTTTCGGATTTGGAGAGTGTGTTAAAACATGGACAGGCAGAAGGTGTGCTAGTGTAAAATGACAGAGTGTGTACAACACTGGGATATGCGGATGATATAGTTTGTATGGCGAGTAGTAGAGAAGAAATGAAAGAGATAATAGAACATGTGAATAGATACATGTGTACAAGAGGGTTGGAGGTGAATATGGAAATCAAGAAAGTGATGGTATGCAAAATAGGGGGAGAGATAGTAATAAAGATAAATTTGAAATGAATGGAAAGGAAATTGAGTGTGTGAGAAAATTTAATTGGAGTAGGACTGGAAGCGAATGTAAATATGCGAAATTGCTAGTAAAAAAACACGAATAGCGGCAGAGAGGTTAGGGAATGTGTGGAAGAAAAAATTTGGAGAATCGGTAAAAATCAGGTTGAGAATTCTAGAAGTATGTGTGGAAATTATATTATTGTATGGAGTAGAATTTTGGGCAGTTAGGGAAGAGAAGAGATAGAAAGGATGATAATAAGACATTTTAAGAGAATTTTGGGAGTAGACATATTTACTCCAAATGAGATTGTCTTACAAGAATTCAATGTATATAAAAGTGTTGGGTAAAGGGGATAAAGAAGTTAATCAAATATGGAAGAAAAGTGATGGCAGGGGAGATGGAAAGAATAGTGAAAAAGCTATATTTGTATGTGTTATGAAAGATGTAGAAAAGGGAGAAAGAATGAAAGTGTATGAGAGATGCGGAAAGATAGAAAGAAAGTGTGTGTGAGATGCGGATGGTCGATGAATGAATGGTGGGAGGAGTGGATTGTGAAATAGAGGTGGAGAGAACGATGAAGGATGTAGAGATGCAAGAGAGGAGAGAGAGGATAAGGGAAGATCAGTTTAGTAGGAAGTATAAGGTTGGTCGGAATGAATCCAGAATATTTGGAGTCAAATATAAGTATGAGTGAAAAGAGGATGATTGCTAGGTTAAGGTGTGGGAGTATGGAAAGAGGGATTAGGTTTTGGATTAAAGAGCGAAAGGTGTTCTATGGTATGTGGATCAATGGAAGAAACATGAGAGTACTGGGTGAATGAATGTGAAGTGTTTTTTACGGAGGGATGAGCAAAGGAAGGAAGCGAAAACTGGAGGGTTTGTATGGGGCAGGGAGGAGGAGTAATTAGGATTATGGAGGGACTACTGGAAGAAATAGGCAGGAGAGTAAGGTAAAAACACTGCGCATGTCATTTCATCTCACTCCATAAATAAATGTATGGAGTGTGAGTGAACGTGGGTGTATGTATATAGTTCTGTGATGTGTCTATTTCAATATAAGTTTATTTTGTCTTATTGATGAATTATTTTAATTTTGAGTTTGAAATTTATAACATCCTAATTCCTCCTCCTCTAGTTGTTTCTCTTTGTATTGAATTGTAGTGTATATTATTAATGCCAATAAAGGTTCTATTATTTAATAAAATTTAATTTTATATTCAATTAATATTAATACAACCCTGCATGATTAAAAACAATTTGTAACAGTTTTTGTTGATTTCAAAATGGTTTGTAGATTTAGAGCCGGACATGCATCGATTAGATCCAGTTGCGATATATTTTGTTTAGTAGGATAAGAAAACTCAAAACTTTTTAATGAAAATGATCTACTTAATTTTTAGGAAACATGTGCTTGATAACACAAAATAACTTTCTCTGGCATTTTGGTTTAAAAAGTATCAACTAAGTACTGTTAAAAGAATAATATGTTTTAATCAGAATTGGCCCAGATGGTGAAATGTAACGATGGAAATGGCTACGCAATTGAAACAGTAGACTTCAATGTTGAAGTTATAATAAATTACATATTCAAGCCAGACACGCTTAAATTAATTAATTAATCAATGGAAGAATAGATAGTACATTCAACTTAATCAGAATCATTTGTATTGAGTCATACTGGTTAAAATCTGCGTTGAAATAGTCTTTGAGAATTAAACTTTCATCTTTCACATACCATGTAGATATATAATACTATAGGTATATCAAAGATATAGGATTCTTGTTTTGTCCATTTTTCTGTTTCACCTTAGTACGTCTCTTGTATTGAAATGACTGCAATCCGTTAATACGCAATTTAAAGGAGGGGTTATAAGGAACAATTTTTCATATAACATTCCCTAAAAAAAAATTTCTTGCTCAAAAAATTAAAGGGGTCGATTTTTCGGGTCTGTTTGTATATACGTATGTACGTACGTCTGTATATTCAAGACTTTCTCCTTCCCTATGGGACCTATCTGGATGAAATTTAGTAGACAGGTATAGACGATGAGCCCGCAGAACGATTTCAAATTTTTTTTTATTATACCAATATGGCGGAGAGGAGCCATTTGTATTATGCGTCGAATAAAGAAAGTCCCATGTTGCCAAATTGTATAGGAAGCGGTGTTGCCACGTTTGAAGTATAACAAACTTTATTAAATATATCAGGAACGATAAAAGATAAGACATTAGAATAAACTTTACTGTATAGTCTAAATAAAGTCCCTCCGATTTTATTTGAAACATTTTTTTCCAAAATCATAATTTATCGTATATACGGGGTAATGTTATCTTTTTGTTAACTTTAAGGCCCATTTTCTCGAAAAGTTTCGCAAGAATTTTTTTTTTATTTCTTGTGTCGCAAGTTCCTTTAATACCTAAGCGATACCTTTAACACCTAAGCGAGTTTAAAAATCGCACGTCATAGCACCGGAGTAATTTGACCTTGAAAAAAGTATGTACTACTCTTAATATCACGGTTCCTATGAAAGCTGGAAAAATGAAACTTGAGGAACGTATGTACGTCTAAGGGACCACAATTCTTTCAGAGTGGGCAACGGAATATACTTGACCGATTTTGAGCAATAAATTTTTTTTTCAAAAACTGTTTCAAAAGCCATCTAATTCTATTTAAAATGATACCACACATGATGGGTCTAACTCTTATCGTTTCAAAGATATGATCTTAAATAACTATGATCCTTAAATTTCGCAACTTGTCGCCATGGCAACCGATATTCAACAATCATATTAAATACATGTAAAGCCTACATAACAGCTCATATATACAAAGTTACAGAAAAAATTATTTTACGTTATATGAGACATATAAACTGCTTTCTCAATTGAATAAATGTTGTTATCAGTGGCGGGTGCACATAATAATTTTGGGAGGGGTTCAAAATGATTATTTTATTGAGAAATTCAGTTTTAAAATTAGAAGACTGAAATTTCGCTCGCATATAGCATATTGTATTACGAATTAAATGAAAGTAGTGCCAACGCTGCAACTGGTATAGAGCGTGACGTTGCCATATTTAAAATTTTACAAACTTTTTGATATATCAGTAACTATAAAAGATAGGACACTTGATTAAATTTTATTATATAGGACAGCAAAAGCTCATGGCAGAAGTCAAAGATGGCAGCAAATCGCGCCAAAGCGGACAAATTCATAAGACCAATGAATCCTCTTTCAGAAATTAGCCGAAAAGAGTCAAGAGGGGTCGTAGTCCATGCCAAACCGGTCAGCGCAGTTGTCCGCGCCGTAGGCAAATAGAGGGACAATGTGAGTCAGAGTGGCCGTAGACCGCACCGTAGGCAATTATGGGGACCGGGGGATTCATGAGTTAGACTAATGTTGTTTAATTTACCCTAAACACTATTGTGATAATTGAATTTAAAAGACGACTTAAAAGGTAATTGTCAAAACTAAACGGTTCAACTTTTTGTGTTATTCAAGATATAACAAAACGTAGGACTGCCAGAGTATATGAAAGATGGGGTGGCGATCACTACCACGAAATTTTTTATCAAGCACTAGCTTCCCACGAATTAGGTATATCATTTTGATTAACATTTATTGGGTTTTTTATCCTGCAGAACTAAATTTATCCCAACTGGAACTAATCGAGGCAGATCGGACTCTAACGATAAGAACCATGTTGAAATCAACAAAAACTGTAACAAATGCATACAGGATTGTATTTAGAACACAATTTTGAAACAATTCTATGAAAACCAAATCCAGATCCGTATTTAAAAAAATTATGTTGATGGTGTCTGCGCAGTTACGAAACGTTGTATTACATAAGTGTGACGGTAAATTTGAGTTACTTATGCAACAAAAAATTCCTTGAAAAATGTTTTAATATTATCGGAATTAAGACTGCTGGAGTAAAACTGCTGGAGTTTTAGAAAACAACAAATTTTGTTTTTTGTCAATATTTCAAATACGGTTCTGAATATTTGAATACTGATGTAAGTTGTTGTTTGTTTTTTAATTATCTACATTTTTTCCAATTTAAACGTTTCTCTTCTACCTTAGAAGATAGCAATACTACCTGCATAAGAAAGCGTATATACTGTATAGATAGCGTACTTCGGCTAATACTTAGAAATGAATTAGAGGAGATAATGCAGGCTTTGATTGTTAAAGTTATTCATAAATAATTCTTTTTAATAATTCGTAATTGAATCAACATACATGAAAATCAAAACATTCTGGACAAAAATGTTCCAGAAAGTCTCAAAATGCAGAACAACGGTCACAATTTTAAAGTAATTAAATTATATTTATTTCATGAACATTGATGCAATTGGAAGTGAATGAATAATATTTTCATTCAGTTGGATTAGGATGATATCACGGAACTCAATTATTTTCGGCACATAAAAACGTAGTAAACAATATATTTATTTGTAAATTGTAACACATACTCAAATGATTCGCTTAATAAATCATATAAACAACCAATTTAGATATAAATGTTTGGAATTGTAAACAATCCTAATATTAATCGATTATGCGATGACTAATGCGTACGCGTCTATCTATCATTAATATAACGCAATTTATAACATAGAACCATATCATTTCGCTTAATTTAGTATCCTCTTGTTATAAATAGCTAGATTTATTTATTTAATCCTTTAGTAAAATCTGGAGTTTAATTACAGGGTTTGTCTCGGACAGTAATGTCAACGACTCGAGAAGAAAAATCTATTGATCAGATCGGTACAAATCATTAAAAAAATCAAAGTACTGTCCTCCTGCGTTGATACATCGGCGCCAGTGAAATTACCAGGAATCGAAAGCGACACGGTAGTCCTTTTCCGGAATGTCCTTTAAAGCCTTGGTCCAAGCCTCTTTGATGTTGTCGACCGTTCCGAAATGTTTACCTTTCACGGGAGTTTTCAAGAGCGAAAACAAAAAGAAGTGTGAGGGAGTCACGTCAGGACTGTAGAGAGGTTGGGGAACCGTTGGCACACCTACATTGGCCAGGTAGCTAGTCACAACAAAGGATGTGTGCGCTGGCGCACTATCATGGTGAAGTTTCCAATCCTTCGCAACGTCGGGCCAGACGCGATGAACCCTGCGTTTAAGGCTCTAGAGAACTTCCACGTAGAATTTTCTGGTCACGGATGCACCCTGTGATACGCACTCTAATGAGCAAGCCCCCTAATATCGAAAAACACTATGAGCACGGTCTTGATTTTTGATTTGTTCATTCTGGCCTTCTTGGAGCGAGCGAGCGCGTTTTCTGGTCGTCCGTTAAAACTTTGTGCACCAGCTTCACGCACACTTTCCGCATCTCCAAATTGTTCCTCACAATTTCGTGAACGATAGTTTTTGGAATATGTACCTAATGTCTTTGCCACTAAACGAACACTTAAACGACGGTCCGTGTTCAAAAAAGATCTTTCACACGAGTCACGTTGTCCACAGCAGTAATTGCCGTCCAAAGCGGGGTTCATCACTCACCTCCTCACGGCCTTCAACAAAGACCTAGCGCCACCGATAGACTTGTCGGTTCGAAAGGCAATAATTGTCAAAATCATTGTAACAGTTTCCGCTGCGGTCTTACCAAGGTTAATGCAAAACTTAATCGCTATCCGTTGTTCTACCGAATGCTGCATTTTAATTTGCACGGGGTGACCGAAACGACTTTAACGAAAGATCTTGTCCGAACTCTCCCTCTGCCTGTGCGTCCTGTGCGTGCGCTCGTTTTACGATACTCCCCTCCACTTACTCCCACTCTCCGGGGCGCGCTGAGATGTATACCCGCTTCCCGAAAAAATCATTGACTTTCCGGACAAACCCTGTAGTATGATAGAAGATCTATTCAAGTTTTTCTGAGGAGGAATAATTAGAGTAAACAGATATAAAAGACAGACAATTTTCTTTAGTTTGTTTTTCTTTGATCTAGGAATTCGTCCAAATTTGGCATCAAGCAGAGAAAGGTGGATCTAAGTTGACTAAGTATAAGTACATCTACTTATATCTTTCAAGTGTTATGAATTCATTCAATAAGAAATCTAAATTGCCCTCTTATTAAAGTTTTAAAATTGCTCTTAAGAAAAGCTCTCTGAACCAAGTTTAACTACATCATGTTGCCTAAGCTTCATATAATTATAAGAAAACAAAAGACTATAGAAGTAATTCTGAAAAACAACAAGTAATGTTGACTGACGGATTGATTTCCGAATCGTTTTTTATTGTGTTTTACGTTCGAGGCTTGCGGCATATTCCATATGGGGTCCAAATGTTCATTCTTTGAGACATACTGCACAGAGATAGATTATTGACCGAGCCGGCACTGTATGCAATTTAGTAATTGTTCCACGCCGGTACACAATTACACCGGAAATTCGGGCACAAATCGATCACTCAAGGGCCAGAAACTTATCGATATCTTAAATAATTTATCTGACTTCGATCTGACAGTATGTGATGTTATTTAACAAAAATAAAACAAGGTTATATTCACACAAATTTTCCCTGAAATAGGTAACGGCATCGGAGATAAAGGTTCCTCCGAAAACAATGAGGAGACAATGAGACATTCCAATGCCAGCGAAATAAATGCAGCCCCACAGCAAATTTGATTCTGAAGAATTTGAAATCGAGAATGTCTACTTAGGGGAGATGAGGATGAAGTTGATCATTAATTTAATTAATTAACGATTGCAATAATCAATTCTCTAATAATTCATCAATTCAATGAGTAATCCGCTAATATAATATATCAATTGACTAATCAAATATTCAATTTTTTTAACAAATGTAATATACCAATTAATAAATCAGTTTAGTAATAACTAATTACCAAATAATAAATAATAGTGATAAATTCATGTTATAAAGATTTAATAATTAAGCAAGGAGCCGCTCAATATACTGTACTCAGGCGCATTTTGGGTGTTATTCTGATAGTTCTTGAGTGTGGATGTCGCACAGCTCAATCAGAAATAATTCTCCATTAAAGTAAGCGCCACCAACAAAAATACAGTCAGTAGCAAAAATTCTCCAATGATCAAACTTGAAAGTGAAAGTAACAGCGAAGAAACAGACAGATACTCGGATTCAGTGCCGGATTAGCCACATAGCAACAGTTAGCAAATGCTACGAGCGCCAGTCTTGGAGGGCTTTGCGCCTATGCGCAACAAAATCTATCAAATAAGATAGGTATGGTATATACCATACCTATCTATCCCCATCCACCCATCGTATGGAAAGACATAGTAGCTAGTCTAAAATAGAACGCTAGCAAACACCACATTTATTATATATTGCAATGGAATCTCTACAACTTTGACTGCGACATGTCTGAAATCCCTGGAATCAAAGTTATGTAATACATGGCGGTGGACGAGCCCCACCACTACTTTTTGTAAGAAATGATGAGACTCAAAATTAGAGAACGAAAAAGTTAGAGAAACTCCACTTGACAAAAAGTTGACTACACCACAATACTTAAAGGAGAATCCCCTAATATTATCGTCCACCTGTTCGGATAACCTGACCATTTTGAATCGTTTTCTTTTAATAACCAATAAAAAAATAATTAATGGATATTGAATTTTATAAGTCTACTATTACAGGTTGGTGGTTCTTTCCACATTATTTTTATTTTATTTTTCTTTTGGTATGTTTTATTTTTTCTTTTGATAAAGTAAGTTTTGCAGTTCTTTTGTGTTACTGTTTCCTTTTTTTTTTGCCGATCGCTGCGGACTAATACAATATTAATATATAATACTGTCACACCTCGCCTGGGGTAGTGACCGGGGATTTAACTCAAACGTCAAAGAGCATTTAAACTCATGGTTATACTCGGGAAAATAAATTTAAGATTCATTTTAAATTAATTAGGTTTAATTAAAAGTTTAGTTTGCTTGACAAAACATTATTTAATTATGTATTTACAACAACAATTTATTCAAACCTAACTCCTTCTATTAATCGTGTTTCAACAACCCTTCGACTTAATGACTAGTAATTAAAACTAGACAAAGTTAATTAGCAACAAAATAAGAGATTATTTTAATCTATTGAAGTTAGATCTTTTGTTCGGCCTTTGCACCACTATTTAAACATAATAATTAAACAAAATAATCTTCCATCAATTTACTAGAGCATTATGCACAATCATATAATAATTAACGCGAACTATTTCATGAAGCTTCTAGCTTTCAATTGCATTCTAATAGACCCATGACTACTTCTTATATTACTTCGTTCAGGAATGTCCTCTCGCCAAAGCCCCAACTGTTACTTGACATTGGGAAATGACTTGCAAAGGAATGCAGCCAGTTTCCGTTTTAACAAGCGCGTGTCAAAAATGATATAAATTTCTTGCATCTAGTTCAAGTGTTTAAAATATTAAGTAGAAATAAGGTTGCCACCTAGTTACGCTGGATGTTTATTTAACTCAAATCTTTTAATTCTGTACGCATGTATAAGGTCGCCATCTAATTGCTCCAGATTTATATGTTAATTTAACCCTTATATTTTCGCTACGCGGCAATACTACTGTTTTACAACGTGTACTACCGAATGCTGTACATAAGCATCCATTTTCTTCGATTTCGTTGAAAGCCTATATTCATTTTTTTTTCTGCTTCAACCTATCGATGGAGTCTTTTAGCGAAAGCATTAAAAGATATTAGTTCAAAAATTCCAATTTGCGAAAAGACTATCGGGCACTAGGTAGTATACCGGTCTAGTTTTGCCCAAGTTTTGGATGACATATCTAATAACAAGGATAAAAAGGTAGTGCCGAGTGTCGTAAAAAAGCAAGGCCTTACAGACTGTGAAAAATATCAACAATCAGGAAAGGCAAGCAGAATTCAAAGTACGACAATTTCAGCGACTCTACTACACTCGAACAAGGACCTCTTATTCACATTTGATACAGGCCCCGCTCTGTCTTAATCAGGAACTGACCTGATTCTGAAGAAGACATTGCTGTCTTGCGGAAGAACCATGGTCACAGACAATTGGTACACTGGCCTATCATTATAAGAACAGTTGCTGGGTAGACAAACACATCTAATTGGCACCTTCAGGAAGAACCGGAAAGGAAATCCGCGCAAAGTGATCAAAAAAAAAACTCAAGTGCAGAGAATATATTGCAAAAAAAACCGTAAGAGAATAACTGTTCTTCCTTGTGGAGACAAGAGATATGTCCTGATGCTCTCTAGATTCTCAAATTGAAGTGCGAAATAGCTGGGGACAAACAAAGAAAAAACCAGAAGTGGTACTTTGCTACAACTAAGAAAAATCGCCAGTTGATCAGTCATATCAAATGACATTATACCAATCACCACTTAGAAAAACTATCAAAACTAGCGTTTGAGGAATTCGGTTAATGTATAAAATGTCAAATGTGTAGATACAGGAATCCTGGAATTTCGTAAATCAGTTGCCTATCTTTTATGCGATGCGCGCCAGCAAAAGAAGTTGAAGAGGTCACATCATGCATCAAATCGCCGTTACATCATGAACGGTCTGAAAGAAGTCCAAAAACACAAACCGTGTCAGAGGTGTTAAGAGAAGGCAAAAACAAATCACGACTGGCGTGTAGCGATGAACCTGAAGAGGATTCGAACCTCATCCGTGCATTAATTGTTTCAACAAAAAACATCGCCTATATTATAGAATTCTGGATTTCTGTTACTATTGGCAGAATTTTCAAATCAATATTTGTAAGAATGTAAGAGTTTTTTTATCGAGTAATATTGGTTTTATGAATATACAAATTTGTTAAACGTTTTACGATAACAAAGATTGCCTTCCATTTGATGTTGGGCGTCTAGTGTCTAGTGTGTAGGACGTGAAAACCCCACTCGACCATATAAACCGAGCTAGCTTTAGGTTCAAATAATTTTCTCCAAGGAGAAAAAACTATTTTCTAGGCCATATTCATCAACGTGTTAAGTGCATGACATTAAAGTCTTTAGTTTAATGTTAAGTACATAACAACTGTGGAGTAATTTAGGCTTTAAAAAAATTTGTATTAATTTAATCGGTTAATTAATTCAATAGAAATTGATTTAAAAAAGTAACTTAATAATTTAATAACCATTAATAAACATAATTAAATAGCCAAATAAATTTAATTCGTAGAAAAAAACTATCCCACCAAAACTTGTATCACGCAAATAAAACGAGAAAACGGAGAGAAGAAAAAAGCGCCCACATATTTGTATACATAGATATTTATCAAAGCCATTAATGTCAAGCATCGGCGGTTCCTTCAAGAGAATTGAAGAGTTAGTTCACCTTGAGTTAGCTATGTGTTTTTTACCTAGACTTTATAATATTTTCATTTGCGATTTTTGAAGAGAGACGTTTTTATTCGTTTTTACGACCACCTAGAATTGGAACAAAACATTTTATAACTTCAACGGTTCTTCGGAATTTTATGAGTTTTGATTCTATAATATATAAGCAAAGCTTCTCGAGTTTTCGTTTCGTAGAATTGCCAATAAGCCGTCACGATTTTCACCTTTATGATTTTAACGGTCATAGCAATCACCTCTTATTGGTTATTGGTTCTACGATTTCCGACAATTTTAGCAGAAGTCTGGTTTGATTCCTAAGTTTGATTCCGGACCTAACCTATCTCTTGGTCAGCGAGCGATAATCGCGGCCTAATAAATGATTTGCTAAAAGTAGCGTAATAGTCAATATTAAATTAATCAGTTATACATCTTCATTAAATATATACAATCAAAATCTAATTAACTAAGGATCACGCTAAGTATTACATGGTGTACGCTTAACATCTGCAGACTCTTTGGAATTTCTGTTTCTCGTATCTTCATAAGCCCTTACTCCTCCAGTAATTTGATAAACAACTAATAATTATGTCTACTATGTTTTTACAATAAAAAAGTGCACTTGCTTCAACTCAATATTCCTAATCAAATATTTCTGAAGATTTTCTGAAGTGAATGATATAATTAAATAGAAAAAAAACTAACCTCTTCAACGAATTCAAAATCCCCTTCAAATTTGCTCTTCCTTTTAGCATCACAGGACAGCAGGAAAACGCCGGTAAGGACAACGATGACAATTAGGATGCGACCCTTCATCGCGAGCGATGCTATTTTGTTTTATCGTCCTCAACTATACAGGGATCACTGTATATGTATATAAAGATGAGGATACGAAAGAATATACAGTAACTTATTCACGTCAATGTCTATTTAGGATTACACCCTGGTTGGTACACGAACGTAAATTTAAATCTGAAAAATAAAAGACAATAAAAAACAGTTTGTTAATGTGAGTCTCTTAGCTAAAAAAAAAAAATTAAAGAATGTTAATGTGTGCTTAATGTAATTTGCAAAAAGATTTAAGAATTTTTGTTTTAAAAGTAACGTTTACTAAGACCCTAAAATAAAAAGATTATTATTATTTGATGATTTGATTTCTACACCTTACAGAACAACGGTTTATAACGAACGAGGGGGGGGGGGTGTCATTTTATAATGCGGGGGTCTCCCTCCCCTCATGTGTAAAAAATTGCGGTGGAATCTCCTTTTTTCCCTGTGAAAATCCAAATATTCCCAATAGTAATGAAAACTAAATTTCCTGCTACAGTGATGGTGTTGGGTGTTGTCAGCAATGAAGGAGATATCATGACTCAACATTTTTCCCACGAGATTTGAAGGGCACTGCTGACATTTATCTAGACGCTTTGAAAGAATTAGTTGTCCCCTGGATGAAGCAAATTGCAAATGGAAGACATTTTATCTTTCAAGATGGTGCACCAGCCTATAATGCCAAAAAAGTGCAAGAAATTGTCAGTGTCAATGTTTCGGAATTCTGGCCTCCTAGTTCACTAGATGCTAGTGCCTTATACTATTATGCATGAAACATTTGTGAGAGAGATGTCAATAAACAACTGCATCCCAATAAAGCATTTGTTAGAGCTCAAATTGAAAGAATTCTGATGTCCATGAACAAAGTAAATTTAACGAAGGCGTGCTCAAGATTACTAAGTCGAATCGAGCCTATTAGTGCAGAAAGTGGAGTCTTTTTTGAACAATTTAAAAGATAATGACTATGTTTATATAATTACTTATAAGAAAAAAATTATTTCTAAAGATAACTCTTTTGTGATATGTTGTATATTTAATTAAAAATTTGCCAATTTATCGCGTGCACCCTGTATAATAATACTTTGCGAGAAAAAGATAGGAGAATTTAATTAAGAAAAATGGTCCAGAAATGGTAGATCGTTCTAATATTATTTTAATATTGAGAATAGTTCCAACCGACCGATATAATCAATAGAATCAATAAACCAGATCAACACTATGCAACCTGTCGCCCGTGGACTAGTTCCGGCCCGCAAGAATAGCCTGCTTTAGCTAGGTGTGATCTAACGTTTGTTTCATGCTGCTTTACATTTGCAAAATGATTATTAAAAGAATCAGAGTCAATTTTATTTGAATTAGTACCACATCTAATGTTCTTACTATTCACAATGCTCCGCAGTGCAACAAATGAGCAACTTGGATTCCCGATATAGTCCTTATAGGCTGTATGACGAGCATATGTCAAGGCAATTCTGTACCTATTTGCTTCGGAATATATTTCGTTCTAGTTCCGATATAGCGTGTTTTGATATGCCTCATTTAACAAAAAAAGCGTCTCGCGCATTTGTCACAAATCTGAGTTAAAGCAATTTTTGCTTGCATCAATGTCTATAAGAAATGAGGTATGAGTTATTCTTCGTTACATAGCTCGCAGTACTACTCTCAGTTTATTTATTGATGCCTTTGTTAATTGAGATTTTCTACTCCATATGTGAGAACTGGTAGTATACAAGAATCAAACCTTTTTCGTTTGAAGCTATTGTTCATGCGGCTATTGAAGATGTACCTGAGTTCACCAAAAGCTACCGAGTGTTTTCGACTGTATGGTTGTCCAACCTTAATTTAATCGCATGACCCAGATATGTGTAACTCTCAACAACCTCAATAACGTTATTTCCAAATAGGTTTATCTCCAAGCCGATCTTTTACGGCTCATCATTTAGTTGCAACAACTCTGTTTCCAGTTGTTCTACGCATATAATATCATCTGCGAAACGAAGATGATTCCGCAACCTTCCATTTATGTTGATTCAAATCTCGCTCCAATCCAGTTTTTAAAAATCCGTTCAAAAGAGCACGTGAACAAATTTGGTGAGATTGTATCACCCAGTTTAATTCCTGTTTCAATCGTTACATGTAGTTGGATACATAACGTTCATTTTCGTAGATGTATTTTATCATCTTTTCGCATCTAGAGCCCACTTTGCATTCATCTGGTCTAATAGAGACCATGTTTCTGTCGAATTGACTGCATTTGCAAAATCTACGAATGGCAATGCTATACCAATCTTGCATTAATTGCATTTTTCTACCAAACTCCTCACCACCTACAAATGATCATTTGTGATACCATATCGAAACCTAGCTTGCCCTACTGGCTGATAAAAACCTCACTTCTTCGTAAATCATGTTGTTATCACCTTCAGAAACAACTCGTACATTGTGAGAGTAATCTTACCAGACGATAGTTCTCTGGTTTCGTTACATCTCCTTATTTTTTCCTCCTCTAGACATTTATAGAACAAAGCTGTTACTGCAAGTAGCAGGTTGTCACCACCTTGTTTAATGGCTTCAATTGGTACACCCACCATCATCACCAGAGACTGGTAAGAGACTTCTAATTTATCATCTCGTCTAATGCAGCCCTTTGTCTCTTCAACTGTATTGTCTGGTAAATTTTCTGATCCTACATTCATTCTTGCTGGTCTCGGCCGAATAGATTTCGGCCGAATTGATGTGAACAAATCTTCATAAAATTCTCTTGCAATATTTAATAACTTGCTTCGGTTTGTTTGTATCATCACTTCTGCCTTATCCTTTAACTTGAATATTTGTTCTTTGGCATATGTTAGCTTCGATCTTAATACTCTCATATTGCCACCTATGGAAAAATAATGCGTTGAATTAAATGTGATTTGTTAGGAACAAGTTACTCTTAAGTTCATAAACTATATATATCGATCAATTTAAAATGCATTCAAATTATATTATACTTATTTAAATAGTTCGTAGAAGTTCTGAAAATTCTAGCCACGCGTGTTCAACCAAAACTGCACCTACATGAGGTTCGTCATGAGGGGCATTAAAAATTAGTTGATCATAGAGTTAGGTAGTGCGCGTTTCAAGTCGTTTTATTTAAAAGTTCCAATTGAACATATAACGAGTCAGTGATCAGAGAATGATACTCAACCGTAAGATTTCATATTTAATTAGATACTAAATTATTATTTGATGCAAAGCCTGATCAAAATATTTAATTGTTTTATTTTATTTTCAAATATGAATCAGAATTTGTTCCTTAATGTTTCACGTAATTATTATATCTCCAATTATTTTTTATAAATACCAACTATCTATATTATTTTGGCAAACACGTTTATATTTTGTTATATTTTCTTTAGTTTTGTTACTCATTATATTTTATTAAATTAAAATGCTCTCTTTAATTTAAACCTCTTGAGTTTAAATAATGTTTCAAGCACTTTGATCCTCTGAGCAATTAACCCCTTCACTACCCATGAAAAATTGAACGCTCATTTTGGTGGAGGCGACGGGGGTAATTGCTCCGAGGATCAAGTACTTGAAACATTATTTAAACTCAAGAGGGTCAAATTAAAGAGAATATTTAAATTCAATAAAATATAATGATTCCGTTAAGTTGAATAGTGTTTATGAACTGTTGAACAATATAATGTGCCCACTGGCGCACCCAAGGGGAGTTTGGAACCCTGCCCCAAAATCTTTTACCAATAATAGCACGTTTAGCCTATTTTTCAATATAAAAATTGTGATTAATATAACCCCCCAAAAGATTTCTGGATGCGCCAGTGCATGTATTTATTAATAACTTTGAAGAGATCTCTACATTCTGCTGAATCTCTCATTTCATCTCTAATCATTTTTACTCTGCTTGGAATAAGGCTCAACGTTTCTTTTTTTAGTTTTGATTCCTTGACTCGAATTGATTTGTATTTCGTCTCCAGAAACTCCTTTATAGAAACGACAATACTGGAGGTTTTCGAGTAGCCATGCAACTTAATTCTCCATATAGTTTTTCGATGAACTCATCCCTTTATTTTTTAGTCAATCTAAATCTAGTAGAACTATTTTCTTTCCCATCTTTGCTCTTTGAACTTTTGTATTCAGAACAACTTTTGCACCTACAATTCAGTGATCACATCCAGTTGTGAAATTATTCAGAACTATAACATTTTGAACAACCGATGATTTTTTTATCCAAAAATGAAATCGACTGTATGATTTCGTATTTAGTGACTCCATATTTACTGACTTAAACAGCACTGGCCCAAAATTTGTTTTTTTTAAAGAATTTATTAATTGATTGAATATAAAAGATTTTCAATCAAAAGATTTTTCAATCAAAAGAATACAAAAGATTTTTTTGTGATTTTCCTGGAAAGAAGGAATTTTATGCGTAACTGTGATGTTGCTGTAGGAAATGTAGAAGTTCATTTCCACGTTCATTTCTCCACGTTCATTTCTCTGGTCGTAGCTGTAATTTCCAAAAGAAGTTTCTAAGTAATCTATGCATTCCTAACTTTGCGCTGAAGTCTCCAACTATGTATGAATTGGTAATGTGTTCGATTGTCTTCCATGACTTTAAAAATATCTTCATAAAATGCTTAGTTTCCCTCAATATCATGCATTAGCTTGGCATTATTATAATACTGTATCATTAATTCAGCTTTAACAAACATTAATCACCCTAGCGGATACATTAATCATGTAAATGTATCCGACATAACGGAAGATATTTTGAAGGGAGCAATCCTATTGAATAGGACTGTCTAGATATAACAATGTAGAGGACAACGATACGACAATGCTTCTACAATGACTAGAGCTCATTCAGGAGATCAAGCAAGGATTTGTGAACTTAATCCTAAAATATTAGTTGTACCCTGCACAAACCACTCACTCAATCTGTGTAGAGTACACCCTTTTGCAACAGTTCCATTATGTGTAACTTCTTTTTTGGGAGCTTAGAAAGTTTGTACGTGTTTTTCTCTGACACTAAAAAACCGATGGACGATCTTTCTGATAAATGTTGAAGTTACGCTTAAGCGACTTTCAGAAACAATACGGAGTGCTCACCAAGAAGCTCTTAAGCCTGTGTTTAACTGCTTAAAATGCGTGTTTATGGAATAGAAGTCAACCACGTTCCAAAGAATTTACAGGATCTTGGAAAGAGCTTGTTAATTGGATCTAGGAATGATCTTGGAAAGCTTGTTATCAATATTAGAAAGCTAAAGGTTTTTTTAAAAGACAAAAGAAATGAGCTTGTTAAGAAAGCACTGCAATTTGCAAAAGGCACATGTAAAGAGCACATATAATCCTGTAGTAAAAATAAGAACTGTCAGGAGGAAGAAAATCATGCTCGGAGAGAAGGCTGCAGCGAGATGCTGAATTTGGACCAAGAACTGAAAAAGTTAATGTTAGAGTGCATTGAAAGGTTCCAACAAGAAAGCGATACACATTGCGAAGGGATGGAATGTATATCAGGTTTACAGTCTTAGAGCCCAGCAGTTTGATCGAAACCTCAGAAACTAAACTTCCCAAGTCTGTACAATGCTTGGTTCAAAATTACGATAAGCTTTCTGCAGATGGTATCCTTACAGAAAGTCCACGCCTAAGAGGATTTCTAAAAGCCGCCAAAGTTCGAAAAAAGTCTCTTGGTTGGAAATTCTTAAAGTATGTGGTTGAATTTGAACTTTTAGGCTCTGTTCCGAATCTCATTTTAGCATTAATATTTTACGCAACTTTTCATGTGTTAACCAATTAAATAAAAAAATTGCTTTCTCAATAAATTTGATTTCATATTTTGGTTAACATGACGATGACAAGTTAAACTCCGCTCCGGGTACCACTAGATTTTGCTAAGCCCCTGTCCTTCACGTCAAGTTGTGGTTATTTCCCCAATGTTTCCAATTTCCAAATTTTTTATTTTCGACGTGTGTCCATAAATCAAGTCCGATCACAGTCCAGTTTTTTATACCTTCTTTGGAAGTCCAAATCATTCTTTCTCTATCAAACTCCTCACCATCTGCAAATGATCATTTGTGCTATAACATCAGAACCTAGCTTGCCCTACAGGTTGACAAGAGTCTCACTTCTCCATAAACCGTGTTGTTATCACCTTCATAAACAGCTTGTACATTATGAGAATAGCATTATAGGTCAATAGTTCTCTAGTTTTGTTATATATCGTTTTTTATGCAACATGTGAGTAGGCATTGTGTTTTTCAATAATTTTGGTATTTTTCCGTCCTCTAGACATTTATGGAACAAAGTTGTTAATGCAACAAGCAGATTGTCACCACCTTGTTTAATGTCTACAATTGGTACACCATCATCATCAGGGGCTTCCTTATTTTTCATCTCGTCTAGCGCTCTTTGTTTTTTCAACAGTTATGTCTGTAGATCTTCTGATCCTACATTCAACATTGCTGGTCTTCGTTGTGCACTTTCTTGGTGTGATTTCGGCTGAATTAATGTGAACAAATCTTCATAAAATTCTTTTGCAATATTAAATAACTTGCTTCGATCCGTTTGTATCATCACTCCTGCTTTATCCTTTAACTTGAGTTTTGTTCTTTGGCATATGTTGCCTTCGATCTTAAAACTTTCGTACTACCACGTACGGAAAAATAATGGGTTGAATTAAATGTGATTTGCTGGAAGCAAGTTACACTTAGGTTCATAAATGATATTTCGATAAAAAAAATGCATTCAAATTATATTATATTTAAATATTTCGTAAAAGTTCTGACAATTCTAGGCACACGTGTTCAACAAATCAGTTTTGTCATCGTATGAATTTACGCAGTTGAATTTGGAGGCTCCAGGTAGCAAAGATGCTAAGACGTCTATAAAAGATCATTTCGAGCTTTGACTAGGGTATTAAAAATTAGTTGATCATAGAATTAGGTTCGCCGCGATTTAAGTCGTTTTATTTAAAAGTTCCAATTAAAAATATAATTTAGTCAGTGATCATGGTAGTACATAGTGATACTCAAACGTAAGACTTCATATTTAATTACTTAATAATTATTTGATGCAAGGCCTGATCAAGAAATTTAAATATTTTATTTTATCAAATATGCATCAGAATATGTTCCTTTAATTTGACTATAATGTTTTAAGTAATTATGTTATCTCTTAATTATTTTTTAAATTCCAACTATCTACACTATTTTGGCAAATATGCCAAAACCTTATACTTTATTAATCATTCGTGAGTTTAAATAATGTTTCAAGTACTTGAACCTCTGAGCAATTGCCCCCGCCGCTAGCGATTAAAAATGGGACGCAACATTTTGGTGGAGGCGCCGGGTAAATGCTTAGAGGTTTATTATTTAAACTCAAGAGGGTTAAATTAAAGAGAACATTTAAATTCAACCGTTAAGTTGAATAGCGTTTATGGTCTGTTGAACATTACACTTTCCGAGATCAATTCTCATGTGCTTATTAAGAAGTTTGGAGAGATATCTACATCAACGTTTCTTTATTCAGTTTTGATTCCTTGACTCGAATTGATTTGGATTTCTTCTCCAGAAACTTCTTTATAGCTTTCGATGAAATCTCCATATAGTTTTTCGATGAAATCATCCCATTATTCTTTTAGTCGATCTAAGTCTAGAAGAACTGATTTCTTTGACATCTTTGCTCCTGGAGCTTTTCTATTCAGAACAACTTTTGCACGTACCATTCTATGATCACATCCAGTTGTGAAATTATCTAGAACTATAACATTTTGAACAATAGACGGTTTGTGATCATCCCATCAACTTCGTTTTTAGTGACTTGATCAACACTGACCCAGCTCCATTTTCGTTGTGGTTTTCCTGGAAAGATGGAATTTTATGCATAATTGTGATATTGCTGTAGGAAATTTAGAAGAGCATCTCCACGTTCATTTCTCTGGTCGTAGCTGTTTCCAATAAAAGCTTCTCAGTCGTCTATGCATTTTCCTAACGTTGCGCTAAACTCTCCAACTATGTATGAATTGATAATGTGTTCGATTTTCTTCCATAAAATGTTTCGGAATATCTTCATAAAATGATTCGATTCCTTTATAATCATGGATAGAAGTGCCATGTATAAATAAGCAAGTGTTATTTTAATACTATATCATTCATTCAGCTTTAAACAAACATAAATCATCCTAACGAATACATTAATCATGTAAGTGTATGGACATAACGGAAGATATTTTGAAGGTTATAGAATGGGAGTGTCCAAATATAACAATATGCCAAAGACAAGGTTACACAACAATGCTTCTACAATTCTAGAGTTCATTCAGGAGTTCAAGCAAGGATTTGTGTACTTAATCCTAGCGCATTGGTTGTATCCTATTCAAACTGCTCTCTCAATCTGTGTAGTTCCATTATGTGTGACCTTTTCTTGAGAGTGTAGAAAATTTGTACGTGTCTTTCTCAAATTCGACGCCCCGATAGACGCTGTTTCTGACAAATGTTGAAGTTACATTTAAGCGACTTTCAGAAACAATATACTCACTACGAAAGCTGTTAATCATGTGTTTAACTGCTTTACGAAAATGCGTGTTTATGGAATGTCTTCCCGTTCAAAAGTATTTCCAGATGCTTGAAATAAGCTTCGAGAAGTCTGTTATCAAGATGAGAAGTTTGTAAAAACCAATAGAAATGGAAGCACTGCAGTTTGCAAAAGACACATGTGAAGAGATGGACATTCTTGTAGGTAAAGACAGCTAGCCACTGACTTTGGACCAAGAACTGAAATAGTCAATATTAGCGTGCATTGACAGGGTTCAACAAGAAAGCGCTACGCATTGCGAAGGCATGGAATGTATATCACATCAGATTTGTAGTCTTAGATCCCAGCAATCTGATCGAAACTTCAGGAACTAAATTTAGCATTTGGTTGAAAATTACGATAAGCTTTCTGCAGATGATATCCACGCCCAAAAGACGAAAAAGTTTCAAAAGAAAAATTTCTTGGTTGGACTTTTCTTAAGGCTCTTAGAATTTGTGATTGAATTTGAACTTTTAGGCTCTGTTCCTAATCTCATTTTATCATCAAGATTGTTCTTAACTTCATGTGTTAACCAATAAAATAAAAAAATTGCTTTCTCAATAAATTTCATTTCATATTTTAATAAAAATAGGGCTGACAAGTTAAACTCCGCACCGAGTATCACCAGGCCTTGCTACGCCACAGTCCTTCACGTCAAGTTCTGGTTATTTCTGCAATGTTTCCAATTTCCATTTTTTTTATTTTCGGCGTGTGTCCATAAATCAAATCCCATCGCAGCCCAGTTTTTTATACCTTCTTTGGGAGTCCAACCCAGCATCAAATCATTCTTTCTCTATTAACCCACCACCTGCAAACGATCATTTATGCTATAACCACATGGAACCCCAGCTGACAAAAGTCTCACTTCTTCGTAAGCTGAGTTGTTTTTACCTTCATAAACAACTTATACGTTGTGAGAATAGCCTTATAAGACGATAGTTTTCTAGTTTCGTTATATTTCCTTTTCTGTGCAACAATGTGAGTAGATACTGCGTTTTCCAATAATTTTGGTATTTTTCCCTCCTCTAGACATTTATGGAACAAAGCTGTTACTGCAACTAGGAGATTGTCACCACCTTGTTTAATAGTTGTGGTTCATAGACTATCATCAACAGTTACGTCTGGCAAATCTTCTGATCCTACATTCATTATCATTGGTCCGGATTTTGTACTTTCATCAGCTATTTTTGGCCGAATTGATGAAAACAAATCAAAATAAAATTCCCTTGCAATATTTCGGTTTGTATCATATCGGTTTGTACTCCTGCCTAATCCCTTAACTTGAATATTTGTTTTCTTTTTCGCATATGTTAACTTCGATCTTAATACTCTCATCTTTTCGTTAAGTAGAATAGGCTCAGTTTCTTTACTGAGTTTTGATTCCTTGACTAGAATTGATTCGTATTTCGTCTCCAGAAACTCCTTTATAGAATCGACAATGCTGGAGGTAGAATTTTGAGTAGCGATACTACTTAAATCTCCACATAGTTTTTCGATGAACTCATCCCTTTATTCTTTTAGTCGATCTAAATCTAGAACATTTTTTTGGCCATCTTTGCTCTTTTGTGTTCACGTATGATTTGTGATCATACAATCAATTTCGTTTTTAGTGACCCATTTTTACCGATTTAATCAGCACTAGCCCATGTCCATTTTTTTCGTTGTGATATGTAGTTATTGATGACAGCGAAGTTAAAGTTGTAGAATCGTTTATTGATTTTGTAGAAACTAAAGGAAAAACT
>WYDF02159695.1:0-22396 GCA_009867245.2 Adranes taylori
ATATTATATGTACGCGTTCCGTATATGATATGTGGGTAAAGAAACCAGTGGAGCGGCGTATGGACTGCCCACTCCATCTGTTAGTGGCTGTGTACAGTATATACTGCACGCTCACTTCACTGCTTTCTATGAATACAACATGGAATGAAAATAATATACGTTGGCTTACTCATCGCTACTGCTGTTTGTGCTGTGGCACGTGAATGCCGCCGATGGCTCAGGCTTATACATACCGAGATTCTGAATATAAATTAGTTCCTGATTTTGAGAACTCGAAACAAGACGCCCAGTAAGCATCCAGCAGAGCGACCAGCCAAGTTAATGCAATGGCGAGAGCGACAGTCACCGAGAAATAATGCGTCTGGTAAGCGATTTCATATATCGTACACTATTCTATGTTGAATTTCATGTTTTGAATAGCTTTGTTCCTTTTACCACCAACCTGCTTCCAAGATCACTGGAGTGTATGAGTCTGATCTATGTTAGCCGGGGTTGGTCTCAGTCATTCAGTAACACCTACGTGAGCCGGGGTGTTATTGTAGTTTACGTTATTGTCCTTTCCATACTACTCACTGGAGTATATAATTCTAACCTACGTTTGCCCGGGTTAGTTTTAGCTGTTTTATTACTTAGCAGTTAACTATTTTTTCAGCTGCCCACAAGAACCCGAACACGAACACCTGGACTACTCACGTACTCTTAACTACCCATGCCCTCAGCAGTCCACTGAGGACCGGTGGAACAACAAGAGCGCTTCCAACGTGTGGCCTCACGTTAAACTGACCTGGCGCCCGAGAATTCATATTTCCGGAGGATATTAAATTCTGTAATTAAGATATGTTTGTGCCCTCTATGACAATCGCTAGAACTCTCCGTTAGCAGCGTCGCGAGCGAAAGACATGTCACCACATATTACGTAAAATTCCGGAATTCATTTAAAAGTACTATTAGTCTGATTAAAATGAGTTATTATGAAAATCATGTCTTAATCATATGATTTGAAACATTAAAGGCTTTTTCTGTTTTGATTTATTAAAATATTTCTTTATCTTTGGGCACATTGAACGATTATTTCATCATATTTATAAATTACTTAACTACGAATGCTTTTGCTTTGTACCTTAATTGATTTAAATATTTCCTTACATTGTATCTCAATACAGATAGCTGCGCCAGTTGTTATTAGATTTGATATTATTGTATACGGGATGATCGTTATTTCTTTTTTTAGAAGCATGAATAAATTGACAGTATTCCTACAATACCTAAAGCTTGTTAAGATAGATTAGCCAAATTGAAACATTTGTCCCTATTAGAAAGGTGAACACAAATCAAACCCTATAGAATATAAAAAGGTTATTAAAGCTACAATTTAGTGTCTTTTAAAAGAAACTAAAAACACACACAAGATCGCAACTTCAAATTGAAAACTAAATTATGTATAGCAATCCAGAAAAATATTTATTCTGCAATAGCATTATGTAACTCCTTACGAAAAGTTATTAAGCCAAATCCCTATTAGACTGTTTGGCCCAAGCATTCAACCCAACCACACTATTCAATATCATTATTTAAAAATAAACTATTTCATAGACATGTCCCAATATAACTCACAAAGAAGATTCGTCACTGAAGTACAGTAATTACTTACGCAAAAAAAATTAATAAACTTACCTTAATACATCTTTGAAGAATAAAAATAAATGTTCGACAAGGGCAGCGTTCAATAAACATTTAAATACAAACGCTGGAAGGTAATGATGCAAAAATAATGTTCTCTCGACGAAGAAATATGGCAAGAAATGTATCAAATAACCAGCAAAAAATAATTCACCAATCAAACAGAAACGTATCCATTCATCTGGAGATAGATCATAGCATAATCTTCTGCGACGTAAGAGATAAAACATTAGGAGGTAAAAATAAACGATAAGTGAGAAAGTAGATGTGTACCAGATGAGAATGTTCCCTAATAAATGTATTTGAGCCTAAAAATGATAAAATTATATTAATAAAACAATTTATAAACGAATTTGTTTGTTACTTACATTACTTGTATTCGAGACAAAATAAGCAATACCCCGTGACATGAATGGCCAGTCCAACGGATCCGAACTATACATATGATTCTGTACGCCATCTGCGTTCGCGAACATCATCTTGTATTGCAATTCGAAAAATTTATCCCAGAATGAAAGTTTTGTTATAGCGGTTGGAATCATTTCCGCATTGACCAAATCCCGTTCACGTTCTTTCTGGTCTTCAGCTAAAAATAGTATTATCGATTTTAATAGCAACTGCAACTGAAACGATTTAAGCAACTGAAAAACATTCATTTATTACGGGCAGAATACTAAAAGCACTAGGCTCAGTTAAATATTATTTAATATTTGGATTCAAAGCGCTTTCAAGCATTTGTTTCAGTTCTTATTATTTTTACTACGCCTCAAGAACCTGCTTGTAATGCCAAAAATATTATTTTATGAAAATTGGTATACCAGCCAACTTTCATCATAATGCTTTTTCACTTAATTGACGGTACAATGGTGAAAATATACCATTTTCGAGGAACATGCCGAAGAACATAAATATTAAACATACACGTACCTGATATGGAGCAAAACTCCGAAACAAGGGCTCGTCGAGACCGCAAAATAAAAACTAGAGTTCACTTAAAGTGAAAATTTTTACTCAAAGTAAACAAATCTGTTATTGTATAAGGTGTTATCAATATATCCAAAAATATCAAATGCGTCTACTATTATTATTATTACTATTATTACAGAATAGATGATAAGTATTAGAATTTTCATGTACTAAGTACACACTTTCACTTCAAAGACGCTGTGAAAAAGTTTCCTCCTTCGAAACCTAACAGCCCAATTTTGGCATTAGGCTGGAGATCTTATAACTAACTGCGCTATCAAGCAAATTGGCCTTTAATCTTGTGTTCGATTTGTTAAAAGTAGAGGAAAAGATAGTCTTCTCTTCCAATTTCTAAGGAAAATGCCCCTTCTCCCATAAACTCGTTAAAGAACCGAAAGAGAACTATTGGGTTTACCAGTTATTAGGTCATCCTGGAATTCCATACGGACCTATGGCTTTGTCATCCTTGATCGTTCGCACTGCACGTTGCAGTACTGTGTAACCACTCCCTAGCTGGGAATTGTTCTTGAAATTTTTTATCTACATTTGCCGAAGGGGTACACTTCCTGTAGAGACGCCTGGTAACTAACTTTATTATTATTGTTATAGTTATTTCCACACAAAAGAACCTGGGTCTAATGTTTCGTTAACGTCAAGAAAATCACTTGTAACCGGGACTGGGATCAGTTTAGAATCATATGGTCCTTCTATTGGCTGAATACCAATAGAAGGCATACCATCCTCCATATGAAGTACATTATTCTCCATATGAAGTACATTATTTTTTAAAGTGGATATATATTTAGTAATTCTCTATTATTGTTTTTGAATTTTGCAACGATTCAATTTATCGTACCAATAAAAATATAATTATACAGAGTATTAGAGCTCTAACTGCAATAGCGTAAGTTTTGAATACTTAGTATTAATTTTATATATTATTGTAAATTTATTATTACTGTTATTATTGTAAAAGTGTAGGCCATAAATAAAAAGCTTCATTTTACTAGATCGTATAGCCAGGAACCCAACACTAAAACGCCTCCGCGTATAATAAACTTACAAAAAACTTAATAAGGTAAATAGAGATAGATGATAATACGATACATTAAATTTACATTTTGTATATCGGTGCTCTTCAACATTCCAAACAGTATCATCTTGAATTAAAATTCGATCAGTTACAACTTCGTGTTGATTGAAACCCCAGTTAGGCAACTGGCGCCCGCTAAATTTTAATGCCTGATTAGTATCAAAATGTATTAATCTTACATGACTTTGAATTGTATTCCATACATTGCCATTTTCAGATTCATCCCTGTAATGTATAATTTATACGATTTTTCATCATTAGTACAATATAAAGAAGACAGTAAAATAAAATATTCTGAGGAACAAAATGCCAGATTCGATTTAGATTCATTACAGATTCAGCACTGAATCTGTAATGGTCATAATATAACGAGGGTGGTTTGACGAAAATCTTGCCTAAGTAAGAAAAAGCACGATTTTTGTTTTTTTATGATTTATTTTTCAACATAGTCCAGTTTTAAGGCAATACACTTTTTAAGATGACTCCAACTTCTTATAGTGTGAAGTTTCGGTCATCACTTCATCGTTTGTTGCAAAACGGCGTCCTTCGAGCCATTTATTAGCTTTGGTAACAGGAAGAAGTCAGAAGGGGCTAGATCTGGTGAATACGGTGGGTGGTCGATCAATTCGTAGTCTAATTGATTCAATTTTGCCTGCACGGCGGCCACTCTGTGAGCGGATGCGTTGTCATGATGGAAGAGAACTTTTTTACGAGCCAAACCAGGGCGTTTTTTTCTTAAATTCGACGTCAAAACAGTCCAATAATGCTGCGTAGTAATCGCCATTTATGATTTTATCCTTTGCCATGTAATCAGTAAGAATAATGCCTTTCGCATTCCAAAAAATAGTTGGCATCAACTTACAACCGACCAATCTGGTTGTATTTGCCTTCTGTGTAGCTTCGCCGCTTCTTCTCCACTGCGTTGACTGTTCCTTCATCTCCGGAGTGTAGTAATGGACCCACGTTTCATCAACAGTGATGTACCGATGAAAAAAATCCTTCAGATCACGTTTTCTCTTCGCCAAAAGCTTCACCGAATCCGTCACACGTGTGCGTTTTTGGTCGATAGGTAGTAAAAGCGACACCCAGCGCTTTTTCATATCCAAATGTGGTGTGTACACGCTCAGTTCTTCACAGCCTCTCCTACTCACGGATTTTGATTTGATGGTTCGCTATAATGATATCATGATTTTGTTGAGGATTTCTGGTGTAGTGACGATATTTGAGGGCCTTGGGTGGTCATAATCAAAAACACTAAAACGACCACGAACAAATTCACCTTTCCAAAATTTAACTGTTGCTAGCGATAGTGCAGACTCGCCATAACAGCATCCAGTTCGACTTTGATTTCAGCATTATTTTTCCCTTTCTAATGAAGGAACGTAATCACTGAACGATATTCGACTTTTTCCATTTTTCACAAAACACAAAAGTTGCTTGCTTGCGACGGCTGTAAAAACCAAACTAATTATTCCATGTGTTTCAACTTTTAACAGACGACATCTGTTGGATAGCAGATGTCAATACCAATATGGCGTTCGTTGTCACGTAGCGCCATCTATAGAACGCTAGATTTATGTCAAACCACCCTCGTACAAGGGCTGTAATATATATAATTTTAACATAACTTTTTCCAAAAAATAATGAAAATAAAGAAAAAACTGTAAGTTTTAACAAACGTAGCTTAAGTCGTGAAGAATGTTTTGCGGAAATCTGTTCTACTTCAAAGTTTGACGTGAACCATTTGATATAATTTTACGAACGTTTAATGGAACTCCAGTTAAAAGTAACGCAAAAAACATGTTTTGTAGAAAACACATTGTGATTTTCACTGCAAAAATGTATTCGCAGAGTTGAGAAATACTTGTAAAAATTATAAATAAACGTGTAAGTATAAGTGCATAAAATGTATCAATTTGTAATAAAAACATTACCTATTAATAATTTCGACTTTCCATACATTTTGAGCTGCCATGGAAACATTATAATCAATATAGCATGATACTTCTTGACTTTGAGGCGACATTGGTGCTGCCACATCATGTGAATTAAGGGCTCTTGATGTTATACCTTTGCAAAATTTCCATGATGAAATAACTACATTACAATTTTTTGAGATCCGATAACTTATTTCAAAGTTTATTTTAAAAACAAAATAGATGTATTAAAACTAAAGCTCCTTACCATGTACTAATTGTATAATATCTCCATGTTTAATGATATCTACAGGTTGTTCAACAACTAAATCATTCTTATCAGGCCGTTTAATAATCCACCAATTGTTCACGTCTTTAAAAGAATAACAAGTAACTTGCTGTTGATGACTCGAACCTCTATTATCGGGATACCGTACGGGATATACATGCTGATGAGAATGTAGCCAGCAAGTTCTCCCATGAGTGTGCCTAAATGGGTATTTAACATTGTAAATAATTGTAATGAAACCAAAATAACATCTGTAACTTAAATCACATCTGATTTCTTTCCTAAATATCTCACAAAAATAAGCGACGTTTGCTAAAAATCTGGACTGAATAAAAACACCTGAAGCGCTGCGATGTGCAGTATAGCAAACAGTCGTAAATAAAACCAAAAAACGAGATCACGGAAATTGATGAATAATCGAGCCAACTATTAAATAAGAAACAAATAAAAGCAGTAAGTAAACAATAACGCTAATTAAAATATAAACAAATATAGTGTGTACATGCAACAAATATAGTGATTACCAAATAGAGATAAAGATAAGAAAACAAACGTCAAGATTGTGGTTGGAAGTAATAAATACTCCGATTTAGATGTTGCTCAGGCCTGCCAAATTCTACCCAACTTATTAACCTCGCATCAGTAATAACCATACGGGAAATTGTAAACATGAAATTAGACAAAAAATCCAATTAATCAAAAACGCAATGAGTTCTTTAAGTATAATACAAGATTGAAAAATTTTGCCGTTTAACGAAAATCAACATGCTCAAAATTCTGCTGTTTACATTTGTACACTAAATAATTGTCGAATAATCCAGTCGAATTTTGAGAATACTGATTCAAGACAAAACCAAAATATCGGAAGAAGTAAGCCATACCAAAACATTCACAGTGTCAACACGCACTCAAAAAATAATAATAATAAATAAATAAAGAGCAATCAGCTAGTACGGAAATTTGCAAATCGAATCTTCATTCTATAGTAAAATCCACATTGAGATGGCACTACATGGATATAGGGAAACAGCGTTGCCGGTCTTATGGATGTAAGATCTGCTTATTTTCTAAACGAAGCAATTTAACTACAGTTGCAACCATTTTGACGTCAATAACAATATATTGTTATATATCCGGGATGGGCAAATACGGCTCTTTCTGTTTCTCTAACTGAATTTTGGAAATTGTTTACAGAAGCACTTAAACGAAGCAGAATGTTAACTATTACACTTTCAGTTTAATTTTTAATACAAATTAAAATCATTTCTACATTACGTCATGTCGACTGACACTAAATGTCTGCTGATTATTATCGAATTATTGTGTGACGGACCTGAACGTGCTATTTACATTAAATAGGTTTGGCAACGTCATAGTAATTCTAAAAATATAGAAAGCATTGGCATATTTCTCCAACGCTGCCATTTCAATGTGGATTTTACTATAGACGAGTTCACCTTCCCTATGTTATTTAAACCAGTGCAATATCATTAGTTCTGGTGAAGTAAAATACGCCTCAAAAATGAAATTTGAGGAGGTATGAATTTGGCTTGCCATAGGATCGAATGAACTTAGTAAAACACACATTCTGGAATCTCATTGTGCTATCAAATGCAAAGTTTATTTGAATAACTGTGTTAAACATCCCTTCATACCTTACATAAATATATAAGGGAAATATTGAATTTACTTCGATATTCCCGAAAAAAAGCCACATCTTTACTGAAGCTTTTTAATTCTCTCTCAAAAGAGAGGTTTGCCAAAAAGGCGGGAAAGAAAAAATGTGATGAAGTTAAATATATTGATGAAATATTGTTTAATCAAAACCAATAGTGAAGTTATACAATAACTTGTAAACTCAACTCAAAACAGTTTAGATAAAATACGACAAGGTGTCGTAAAAGCCCAATATAAATATTTGGTTCAAATCAATATTTGAATATATTGCCGTCAATTGTTTCGCTACAACTTGATTTCTAATAGTAATTAAAATCTGATATTCCCAACTTTCAGTTTCTTCATTTACTTTTCATTTACTTCGACAAATCAGTCCAGATTTTCAGGAAACATCCCATACTCAAATTATATAACATTACCTTAACGTTATCTGTGATCCGTGGGCAATGTGTAACGGTTGTCCTTTCGTTATACTCGCTAATCCACCTTCCAAAGACGCTTGGAATGCACTTGTCATAATACTATCATGTGGTCCGGCCTTATATAAAATTTGTAAGTGCACATAGAAAACACTTAGATAGATAAAAAATGGTACAAGTAGCATAACTAAACTTTGGATCAAAAAACGCATCAACAATTTTGAGTCTGTGAGATTAGATGAGGACAATAATTTCCAAAAATCATAGGCTAAAATGAATAAGCCCAAACAACAAGCGTAGAAGCCTACATATTTGGTACACATGGCGAATGTTAAGCTTGCAGCTGTGGATATTAACCAAAAGAACCATTTAATCGAATATATTTGACTAGTATTTCTAAATTTGAGTATACAAAATAATCCAAAAACTGTAAAGAATATTAATATAGACTCCATTAAAATAAATCTACTTTGGGTCAACATGGCGTTATCAAAAAGTATTAAACACGCAGCTAAAATGGCAGTCCATTGACTCATACCTAACTCCAGAACCAGATGGTATATCATAGGAATGATTAAACTACCGAAAAGTGCTGGTATAAAACGTAAAGCAAATACAGGTACATTTTCACCATACTGGCTGCCTATCCTGTCGAATTTAAATTTACCATCATAACCTACTAAATATGCTAGCCCTGCTATCAACTGTTTTCCTAGAGGCGGATGAGTGTCAAAGAAAAAAATGTTTTTCATGTAAAGAGATATATATTTTCCATAATGAAGTTCGTCAAACCTAAAATCAAAATGACAATATTAATGAAGAGAAATATAATTTTCGTACAATACTATAAAATTTAACAGTGTGCCTAAATTCAAAATTAAATTATAGATAAAATTATAATAGTACTATACTGTAATAGTGTTAAAATTAAAACGTTCTAGCTACAAAAAAATGATGATTTATAATATAGAATAAAATGTTTCTTTCGGATAAATCCGAAAATACATATCGATAGTTGGAAATTTGTCGGTACACAATTTACGTTAAATAATAGAAATCAGTTTGGATTTTAACTAACATTTAATCATTTCCGGAGGGGTTTAACTGATTATTCAATATACGTTTATGTGTCTATAATTAAAAATAAATGTTTCTTAACGTGACAGGACATATCTTATCGCGACAGTTCGTAACCACACAAATGGTAACGGACGATTCGTGACGACGATAAACGACGCCAAGACATATTTTTGGATAAAGCAAAGACTTTTAAAAGTTGTTCCAATTTTTTTATTTTTAGAAAGTAACGATACTAAATACAAACGAGTTAGTAAAGTAAGCCTAGGTAAAGTAAGTTATTAAATCTTTAAGCTGATAACGATCTTTAAAAATTCTCAACTTTCTAAGTATGCCGCTTTGTAAATCAAATATGAAATTAACAGTTACTGTAATAAGCCTAGTGATTGGTTATATCTTGTGATTGGTTATAGGTGATAAGAGGAATATCTTCAAACATATAAATTCTCATCTTTAGTAAGAGAAACATTAGTGATTTGCTTTGTCTACATTTTTCTGAATAATAGCTTCAAGAAATTAAAAATGGCCTTTGAAATTACGTATGGGCTTAGTTCGCGTAGAAAACGTACTCACACCAAAATTTCGAAATTGGGGTAATGTGGAATTGCGCATTGGAAGTGTTGAAACAGTTATAATTACATGATAATTTTATCAAGTACAACGAAGAATATTCACATATTGTACAACATTTTGAAGCAGATGCAAGAAAGAAGGTTAATGAGATGAAAGCAATGAAAATCCTGGAGCAACACCTAAACTTGTCTATATTACAAAACTTCGTGAAGCAAATGAGAGCGTTATATTACTTTTTCCAAAAAGTACTTCAATATCAAAACTACTTCAGACTGTTAACAGATGCTGTACCTGCTATCCCAAACAACATGAATTTTCAAATTCCTCATAAATACAACAACTTACTATTACATGACAGTGGATCTGATGATCTTAATAGGATACTAGTATTTGGACATCAGATTTTATTAAACTTGTTACTGACACAACAAAATTGGTTAGCGGATGGAACTTTCAAAGTTGTACCTGACATATTTTTCCAGCTTTACACTATACACTATTCAACTTGATGGTATAACATTTCCATGTGTTTTTGCGTTACTGCCAAATAACGCTGAGGATACATATAAAAGATTCTTACATACATTTAAAACTCGATTAACAACTTTAAATCTCGATTCTTGCTTATTTGATTTTGAAAAAGCAGCAATCAATGCTTTTCAAGTCGAATTTCCTGAAATTAAAATAAAATGATGGGTATTCCATTTAAATCAATCAGTGATCCGAGAGTTATGGGAAATTTGTTTAAAACGTGAAGTTGATTCTAATGTAGAAAATTTTGCAGTATGCGTTAAAATGCTAACTTCAATATCATTACTCCCTGTAGAAGAAGCAACTGAGGCATCTTTAGAAGTCGCAGGGACTTTTCCTGAATTGGATGACAGAACTGAAGAGTTTTTGCAGTATTTCGAAAATAAGTATATTAGAGTCGTCAATTGAAAAATGGTTAGAGATCCACTATTTGATCCAAACTTATAGAATCATCGTCAGAATGCAGCAGATGGCTTGGCTAGGACTACCAATGGTGTAAAAGGCCTTCATTATTCCCTTCCATCATTATTCCAATGTGCACATTCGGCAATGTGGAATTTCTTGATGGAATTTTAGCAGAAGTTACTGTATTACCTGCGGTATGAAAGTGTTCAAAGAATGCCTCAACGTTTGACATATAAGCAACTAAAAGAGCGTATAGTAAGAATAGTCCAAGATTATCATATGGAACGGCGCTTGACATTTTTAAGATATATAGCGTACATGTTTTAATTTTATTTAATAAAGTTCTATGCATAGTTAAACTTTAAGCCTTGGCTTATACCTTAAGACTTATACCGTTACGAATAGTTATAGTTACCAACTGTCTGTGTTACGAAGTGTCGGCGTTCGAATTGTCCGTAACCATTTGTGTTGTTACGAACACTATGGTAACGTCGCGTTACCATAGGTCATGGAATTGTTTCTTGGTTTCTTTGTCCCGTATGCGTTCCTATACCATTCATCCGATTGCGATGAAACTTTGGTTGTGCGACGCCCACAAATGTTTCTAAATTAGTAAAACCATTTTACGATATGTGGCGAGTGAGCCGTTTCAACAAATGAGTGTATTTCATATACTTAGTTAAGCGGCAGTTCGTGTGTGACAATACAAGTGGTGTTGATAGTGAAATTCCAAATGTCGATCGACATTAAATAATAGATACCACACGCATTTTCCTTGCTTTTTTCAAGTGGATTTGTAATTGTCGTCAAAAAGTATTACTCTCGTTGTCAAATCAATTATGCCACCCAAACGACAATCGATTGGTCGATCTACACCTCAGCGCGGAAGAAACAGGCTTACGAGCTTCAATAACAGAACAACGGGAAGCAAGACTGGAAACAGTTCGAGTACATACTGGTCCAGCTCGTTCATCTGAAACAGACGATTAACGAGCAGCAAGACTGGAAACCGTTGGAGTACGCATTGCTCCATCCAGAAGAATAGTGCACGCCGATTTAAATCTAGGTGCATTCCGTTACGATGTTGATTACAGTCATCGTCCAAGCGTGGTAATCGGAAAAATTTATAAATTATACGTGTATTGTAGTACCCTCAAATTTAAAAATGAAACACCAGGAATGTGCTGCGCGGGTGGAAAAGTGAAATTGCTAGAATTACATTCACCACCCGAACAATTATCAACATTGGTATCAGGTGATACAAGCCAATCAAAACATTTCCTGGCAAACATACGCAAGTACAACTCATGTTTCCAAATGACATCGCAACAAATATCGTGCACCAAAATTACATGGTAACATTGTACCCTCCTACCACTGCCGAAAGCAGATCACAAATTTCTTCAAATTTATTTCAAGGGACAAACTGATTAACAAATCGATCGTTGATTCAAACGAGTACTAAATGAAAAATTTTCGCTGCATTACAAAATTTATTCCAAAAGCACTCCAATAAACAGGATTAAAACACAAACACTTTCCTTGAGTGGCACTGCAACGCATGTCGGGTACAGCTAGCATATAATTATAATAGAACACGCTGCAACAAAGACAATAATTTTACAACAAACAATGAAATGATTTTGCAACAAATACAAAATAGTGTCACAATGCAGCAGAATTGAAGAAGCTAATTATGGACCTCGAAAAAGTGATGCAAGTTGATAAGTCTGGTATTAGTAGTTAAAACGCTAAAGATAGTACAAAGAACCCAAGAAATTTCTTTAGTTAAACAGAATTAACTTTGTAATGTTGTTTTATTTTAGCTTTTGTTTAAAAGCCGCAAAAGGCAAAGTATGTAACTAGTCTTTTCTGAAAGACATTTTGTAGATGAATTAGATTTTGCCGACTTCTCTTTCATCTACAGGATTTCGTTTCATTTATTTTCATTTATTTCATTTATTGTACAATTTTGGCCACCTGTCTACAACAATTTTATACACTTAACCCTAGAAGACTGGACTATCGTAAATTTTACGACGCTCGCTCAACGTCGCTTAGTTTCGGCATGTTACGCACTATCTATGGACGTAGGCTACTTTTCTTTATCCTGAATACGCAAGTTTTTAAATACCGGATTACTACTAGAAATTGGCACGAAAGGTTTTAACAGACACTGAAATCGAAGCTGAAGTGGCTCGTATAAGGCGTAGAGAAGATAGCGATAATGATCTGTTTGAAGATACTGATAGTGAGTATGAGGGCGATAATTTACAATGTCAATCAGAATCTTCAGATGATGAAAATGAATATGAGACTGAGACTGCTATTGAACCAAATCTAGTTGAACAACCTGTAATATTCCAGCCTGAAAAAACAGCTGAAGAGAATAATGAGAAAGTTGAATGCAAGTCTTCATACATAATACAGCCTGCAAAAACGTCCCTAACTGGAAAAAATGGCCATAAATGGTCAACAAAAATACCCTTGAAACGTAAAAGAACAGGATAAGAAACATTATACATTTTATACCTGGCTCAAAAGGTAAAAGATCAGGATTAAGAAACATTATACATTTTATACCTGGCTCAAAAGGTAAAAGAACAGGATCAAGAAACAGTATACATTTTATTCCTGGCTCAAAAGATACTGCCAATAATAGTTCTACTTTTATTGAATATTTTATAGATTTCTTCTGGAATAAAATTATACTTGAGCATACAAATTCTGAAATATCAAGACAGTCTGAAAAATATCACAGCAATGCGAAAATATCTAACACAACAAAAAAATTAGATAAAAGCTCTAAAAGCCCAGCAAATAAAACCAATCATTTATCAACAAGACACATGTTTAACAAAAAAAAAGCTTTACATTTATGATAAATTGTCTTAGGTTTGATTTAAAACACAAACGAAAGAAGAGAAAGCTGGCCGATTTATTTTCAAACATTCGTTATGGGATATACTTATTGAGATATGCGGGAACTCTTACACACCCTGTACATACTTGGCAATCGATGAACAACTGGTTGGATTTCGTTTGCCATTTACAATGTTTATTTCAAACAAACCAGCTAAATATGGTGTTATGCGATTCGTTCTCAAAGTACATTGTTAACGCTAGTCCGTATTTAGGAAAAAGCACAAATGCAAATGGCTGCCATTTGCGACGCATTTTCTTCGATAGCTTACAAAACCGGTCCATGGTAGTAATAGAAACATTTCCATGGACAATTGGTTTACATCAATCCAATTAGCAGATGTACTGCTTAATAAACCCTACAATCATACTATTTTAACAACTCTTCGTAAAAACAAGAGAAATCCCGCAAGAATTACTGAATTCGGAGAAAAGAAATTAAAATACTTCGATATTTTGTTACGATCAAAAGAACACTATAGTATCGTATATGCCAAAAAAGAATAAAATTGTCCTATTTCTGTCCACGATGCATGACGATAGTAAACTCGAAACAGGTGGAAAACCAGAAATTGCACCCAACAATAATCAAACAAAAGACGGAATAGACACCTTTGACCAGATGTGTTCGACTATAAGCTGTAATCGTAAAACCAGAAGATGGTCAATTGCAATGTTTTTTAATATGATCAATAACATGATATGTATAAATTCCTACGTTATTTATACTACAAATACATTGAACTTGAACCAAAAACGTACCAATAGGTACCAGTACATGAGATCGACCTAAGTAACACTCTTGCTAATGATTGGTTAAGAGAACGTTTATGAGTGCAAACTTTGCGTCAGGATCTTTGACAAGATATGTCTGGTATCCTCCTCAATCTACCCGAAGAAACTGAAACATCAAACTATATAGAAAAGAAACGCAAAACTTGTTTTTATTGTCCTAGTAGAAAGAGACGTAAGACGTATGACATCCACATACTGCAATCAATGCAAGAATGTCATATGCAGAGAACATCACGGAGATATTATGTAGTAAATATCCAACTAAATAAATGAAAATATGAAAAATGTCTTAATATATTCTGTTATACGTCTAATAATAAACTGTAGTACTTTTTTATTCAATAAACATATTTCTAAATAATTCATCGTTATATTGAACACTCGTAAAAATTACGACAATCCAGAAGATGTACATATGTGAAATATAGTCCAGTTTTCTAGGGTTAAACGGCAATTTATTGAGATTATTCGTGTTATAGAATGAATTGCTGGGCTCATTTATAAGTAAATACATACTATGCTAAAGCTAACAATTTTACATTAAATGATAGCTAGCGATTTTCTATTAAATAAACTGTATAACAATTAATTAATAACTAACAGAACAAGAATGCTTGAGTATTATGCATACGAGAACGAAAGTAAAACCTAGCACATAAATTTACTACTCACTAGATTTAAATATTAAATACTGCAACTGGTTTTATAAATATTCACGAATTAAATCATACTATAGATAAAATCTGAGCAACTTAATAGCTATAGGTACAGAAGAGTATACTCTTTTAGCTCCGCAATGTGTTTGACCTAATATAATTAAATTAAATTAAAAAACAACTTACACTATATTCCTCGGTTCATTTAGTCGGTACATTCGTGTGATTATTGCAAATAAAAACAAACCAACTGATATTAAATCAATTTCAAAGTTAATTTTCAAAACACTATTACCATTACAGCTCGTTTGCGTAAATATTTGATTGTTCGCATCCTTCTTATAATGTTTTAAGTTATCTCCATCCCCGCAGTCATTATTTACATTTAATTTCTCTTGAATAACACTTTTTCTCGTCGAAATTTTATTATTACTAGAATCTGCATAATCATTACATTTTTGAGTCGATTTGTTGCCATGATGTTTTCTGTTTCTTATATTTTCCATTTATTAATTTTGTATAAGACATTTGATTCAAAAATAAAATTAATTTAGAGAAAAACTAATTAATGATTGTAACACGTAATCAAAGAACTTCTAAACGTCAAAGAATTTCCATCTTGAGGTCATGCTGTACAATGAAAATAACGGTTCTTAATTCTCATTCTCATTTCAATGTCTAGGCAACCAACAATACAAGAAAACCTACGAGAATTGAATATAGAGGATTTACTAGACTTTGAAAGTAGAGAAATTTACCTCTCATATTTCTGTAGCATAGGAACGCAATAGAATTCCTGATTCAACTAATTTTGAAAGTATCCTTCTGTTTATTTCGCGAATTTTTTCTATTGGTTCTTTTGAATTTTTTCTATTGGCTACTATATTACCCATTGTCCCTCTCCCTCTAACAAATCCCATCTGGTTTTTTGATAAAACTTTCTTTTCCTTCATCTCCCTGTGTAGTTTCCTGTTTATCACTCTTGCATACAATCCGTATATCCCATTCATAAGTGTCACACCCATGTATGTAATGATTTACATCAATCCTGTTTCCTCTTTTATATACCGGAACGATCTCTCCCTTTCTCCAATTCTCCGGAATGCACTCATCTAGACTGTATTCATACACCTAGTTAACGCTCTCACTCCATCTTCATTCAAGCACTTTCATATTCCCACCGGCACCCTGCCTGGTCCCGGAGCTCCCCTTCCTTTATTCCACCTGTTTTTTCCTTTGCTTCCTCTACTTTAAGTTCCATATCCATACCCACAGACCCCTGCCTACTTTTCTCACCACACTTGTCCCCCCTATTCCATCCTCTATTAAATTCTCTTTGCATTTTTCTTCATTCTCTCGTTCCACCATACACCTTCTTCCCTCTTGTCTCCATTCATTCTTCACCCTCATATATCCAGTCTTCTTCACCTGATCTAACTTTCCTCAATGCTTCTCTAACATTAGTTTTTTGTCCTCACATTTTCTATCATATACACCATTTTCTGTCTTTTCTTTTTCCCGTGCACCATTATTCCTCTGCCTTAATTCACCCCGCACAAATTCTATCATATTTTCCATGTCTTCCACATCTTGCCCGTTTTTTTCTTTCATCCTCTCTGTTAATCATATTTTCTCTGCCCTATTCCATTTAATTGAATTTTCTTCCACAATCCCATACCCTTCTCCTACTCCCCTTCTGCTTATTGTATCATAATTTACTCAACATACTGCCTCTGAACGAAAATGGTTCGACTATCTTCTCCCCCACCTTCATATATTCCATTGCTTTCTTTGCCTTTTTGTTCATAATAATATAATCGATTACTGATCCCCTCCATGCCCTCTAAAAATAAATTCACCCTCCCAATCATCTTCCACACATCCATTTCCCATACATATCTCCTTCTCCATCCACTCTAGTAACAATTAGTACATATAGCAACGTAGCTCAGTGAAAGTTTCTACTGAACCGAAAAAATATCGGTTCGGTTCCGGTTTTCGTTCCGGCCAAAATAATGGTTTTTTCTGTTCGGGTCCCTAGTGCTATAGAATATAGCGAAATATTTTGATAATAATTCCAATCATTTTCCTAATTAAATCTTTGGAATATACCTAACAAGGTAAGAATAAATGATTTCCGCTTTCCGGAAATGATTTCAGAGACAAAAATTCAGTTACATTCTTCTAAATTTTAAGCTGTGTAAAAAAAGTGTCATAATATAAAAACCAACAAAAACTGCCTTCCATATTTTGAATAAATGTTATGGCTATAGAAACACTTCACTTCAGACACTTCACGTCAGTAGCAGATTTAAAAACGGACAGAGGATAACTAAATTCGAGCGCCCTCTTCCCCAAAATTATATCAAAAATCTGCACTTTACTATATTTGAATTCACTACATCTGAGATCAGGTCTGCGATAAGCCTTGGTGTGCTTAATGTGCATAATTTTATTCAAATTGTTTCATTGTTTAATTGTACCTGGATAGCTTGCCTAATTCCATGTGCTCGCATTTAATTTCATTATGGATAGTCCAATATTCATTGGCGAAAAATAGTATTTATAAATGATCACGTATCATAACACCGCGTACTCTGACTGACATTACACTCAATTTCAGCCTCATACTGAAATGCGGGATTTCACGACTGCTCATGAAATTTCATTAAAAGCGGCCTAGAACCGATTTACGAGCAATTCCAGAACATCAGAATTTTTTAAAAACCATTTTTAATTTCAGAACCTCCAAAGTGTGCTTATTTCCCTTTTGATCCTGTGGAGGAACTTTTCGAAACACAAAACCTTTAAAATGGTAAAAACAAAAATGGATTGGCTAATCATAAATATTCGAAACACAAATTTATATGGTTTTGGAAAGCCTCGTAGCACTTTGTTGAAGGATCATACTTGATGCATAGTCTTATTTCAGGAATATGTCGGCAGGAGGAAAAAATCAAGTACAAATCTTACGTTTTTTCAAAGTCTGTAAAAATATTGTGAAGCATGTTGTTAGGAAAATTTTAGCAGATAGACAAATATTAAGAGTATGCGATAGTTTCATGCACTTTTTCCGTCAGCTAATCGCAATTTTTGTTTTATCGCTGGCCTAGAATTTGCTCGTTTTCGGAAGCACCAAGCCCATCCTGTATTCGCTTATAGCATTTAAACATAACTGTACGAGAAAAGCAATCATCACCATACACTTTTAAACATTTCACATATTTCTGTATGCATTTTACAGATTTTGTAACATAATTTCATGTTAGGTCTTCCCATTGCGTTTCTGTGACGAGGTGAGAAGCGGAACTATCACTTTAAGCTTTCTTAAAGTGATACTATAAGAAAGCTTTAAGTTATTTGTACTTGAAAGAATTTGCTCGTTTTCGGAAGCACCAAGCTCAACCTGTCTTCGCTTTTAGCATTCAAACGTAACTTTACAATCATCACCAGAAAAGCTATCGTCACCATACAATTTTAAACATTTCTGTATGCATTTCACATATTTTGTAATATAATTTCATGTTTCTGTGGCCCATTGTGTTTCTGTGATGAGGTGACAAACGGAACAATCACTTTAAGCTTTCTTAAAGTGATACTATAAGAAAGCTTAAAGTTATTTGTACTTGAAAGCTTGAAATAAAGAAAGCTTATTTGTTCTTGGTAGCTTCCTTTAAATTTAAAAGTTAAAGATTTAAAAATTTCGAGTCGCCAAAACTTCTCCGCGAACTTTTAAATTACTATATCAAACTGCGTAGAAAAAAAATTAAACTTTGACAAAATGGATTTTATGTTTATAAAAATAACATTTATAAATAGCAGAAAAAAAACTTAAAAATAAGTACATCAATCATATTTTGCTTTATATTGATTCTTAAAATTAAAATCTTTGGCAATGTCAATATATTTCTTTGGCACAAAAACGTCCAAGCATAACAAAATCAAATGGCATAAGCTTATCACAAGTAAAAATGGCCAAACTCCTGTAGTGATGTGCCTAAAAAATGTAAATTTTTTATTCATGTTCTAATCGAATATATGAAATTAAATATTACATATGTAACAACTGCCCCAAGGATTTAACGTTTTCTTTAGAAATCCTCTCGTAGATTTTCTCTGTTCTCAATGTAACATTTTTCCAATTGTAGTATTGTCTGACTAGAATATTACATTTATAAGGACACACGTAATTTCCGGTTTTAATGTTGATAATTGCAAGACGAAGGCCTTCCATTAAACTAGGCACTGTAGGTTCAGTTAAATGTATTAAATCCGATGGTAGCACTTCAGGGATGCCTCCAACACGTGTCGACACCACTTGCAACCTAAATATAATAATTAATTATAAAACTTTATTAATACAACATCACTAAAATAATACTCAAGATCCTAATACTAACAAGATACTAACAAGATCCAATTCAATATAATAAAGTGCCATATCTAATCTTAAAGCTATTCAGTCACGGGAACGAACCAAAAGACAACTCTTTTGCCTTACACAATTATACGTACAATCAAAGTTCCCTCTAAGATCCGCAGGTGCGCGACCTTGCACAGATGAATAAGTTTGAAGATTTTTGTTTACAATTTTTCCACTGCACAATCACAGAAAAAATTATATTAAAAGATATTAAAAATACATTAACTTTATTTTTGTTGGAGACATTTACAAAAATTTCCTCATAAAGCACTAAACTTACGTGACTCTAAGATAAGAGATATGCCTATTCAGCATATGCAATCAGGTCCACAAAATCGGTTAGCATACATGGTCTTTGGGAGGGATTGTCATACTGGCATTTGGGAGGCAGAAATGAAGTTAGAAATTTTACACGAGCATCTGTATGATGATTCAAGGTAAATCCAACAACACAATCTCCTCAAATGGGAGACCTCCCAATGTATCGTTTTAGTGAGACCACACGTCCATTTACAACATATAGAGTAGATTTTTGTGGTCCAATTCAGATCAGAGAAAGCAGGCGCAAAGAAAATTTTTATAGCAGTTTTCATTTGTTTTGCAGTAAAGGCTATGCATTTAAAAATAGTGTCTGATCTCACCAATGAAGCCTTCAGTGCTGCCCTAGCTAGATTTAGTGCAAGAAGGGATAAACCGTCGAGCATACATTCAGACAACGCTACTAATTTCTTAGCAGCAAACAAAGAATTATAGGAGTTATTTACCTTTCTCAACAAAAACAAACAGAATATCAATGAGCAAAAACCCGAGAGGGTAATCATATGGAGATTTATTCCTGCCAGATTTCCGCACTTTGGCGGCCTCTGGGAAAGCTCCGTTGAAAGTTTCAAATACCACATGAAGCGAATTTGTTACAATACTCTTTATACACATGAAGAATTTTCTAAATTTTTGTGAAAGGCAGAAGCCATTCTTAACTCGCGACCGTTATATACACTCTCCTCAGACCCAAATGATTTTTCAGTTTTAACACCGGCCCATTTCCTTATCGCGGACTCACTTCTTACTCTACCAGAAAAATATATTAAAAATCATAAAATATCAACGCTAAACCGATGGAGAATTATTCATCAGCAGAGCCAGCATTTCTGGCAAAGATGGTCATCCGAATATCTGACATCACTGCAACAGCGATCAAAATGGCGTACTAGAAACCAGAAGGTTATCAATGAAGGTGATCTTGTTTTACTTGTGGAAGAGAATTTACCACCACTCAAATGGGCATTAGGCAAGAAAGTTTGCTTGCCCACTGCCAATAGTAGTTGGTAGCAGTACTACCAACGGGGGGAGGATGTTTATACGCCACTGAAACATTAATATGCTACAAAAATAGTTAGTGCACAGCGCAGGTTTTCCCACCTCACTACGTGTAGCGATGCGGGAAGCCAGTCGGTCAGTAGTCAGCAACCATCACGCAAGTTGCTATATCCAGCACAAGCAATACAAAATAACGCGAGTCGCTTAATATACGCATACATATATCCTCGCAATAATCAGTGTACTATATTTCTTTATTTACTATTAATATTTTGTGTTTCAATAATACATTTAAAATAGTACGCTTTTTAGTATAATATATATATACGAAAACAGGCATGACAAGTCCCCACAACCACAAATAATAGACTGAAAACTTGACTCTAACAATGATATATCTCATAACACTCATAAACATGTTTAAAATAAACGAAAGATTGCATTCTTAAAATGGGATATAAATATTGTAGAGTGATAGGAAATACCTAAAAATATTGCTTGAGCTTAACAAAATAAAAGAATATTAACTTTGATCTCACGAGAGTAAATAAACTAGCATACTCATTAATTATTATAAAAAGAAATTGGTCCAATAAACAAAAAAATAAATTAATTACAAAAAAATGAGAACAAAGGAAAATCTGTATAGAATATAAAACCAAAAAAAAAAACTGCCAAGAACAAATTCACCAACGTAAGCAAAAACTTCAAACCTGTCAAATTAAACTTCACTAAGATTGATGATATATTAGACAAAAGTACCGACAAACACACCAATTGTCTACAAAAACAAGCGAAACTAAAATCTAGGGCAAGAGGCCCTTTTTTACAGAAAACAAAATTTTGCTTATGCCATTTACAATTATAATTTATCTCATTTGTGATCAACGATGTCAACGTTACGTACCAACACCATTCACACCTTAAATACTATAAAATATAGAATGAACGATATTTTAATATGCAATATAATGACACAACAGACAACTTAGCACAGAAACTTACCCACATGAAGCTGCTTCAACAATTGCCATACAATAGGCTTCGGTCAATGATGTGTTGAGAAATATATGACCTCTGTTGAGAACATTTCTCACTTGAGAATGTTCCAAGCTGCCTAACAATGTTATTCTATGTTGAAGAAACTTCCTCTCCCTGATCTCTTCCAATAACCTATTAATAATTTCAATATTTTATGTTGATTTTACATAAAAAAATCGATCAATATGTAAGAAAAATAGATCGTGTTAAATTCATAAATAGTGATCGACAAAGTGGCGTCCAAAAACTATATTTAAATTACCTCCAGTAATCATAAGATTTAAATTTACGCAAGGGCAGTAAATTACATAGCCTTTATTACAGCTTTGAAAGCAAAGAAAGAAGTGACTAACCTGAGAACAAAATTTAGATGCTGGTATCAAAGTTACTACAAACCAACACAACAAATCGCCAACTCTTTTAAGAAAAGCGTATTTTATTACTTAAATCATTTTCATATTCATGCATCACAGAATGCGACATGCATGAAACTTTATATCAGTAGCAAAATGTGATAAGTAATATTACAGCATTTTTTAATGCAGCAACTAATTGCCTTTTATGTTCGTTATTGTTTTGTTTTATATGTTCGTTATATGTTATTGTTTTGATGATG
>WYDF02159806.1:0-15624 GCA_009867245.2 Adranes taylori
AAAATATATATATATTATATATATATATATATATATATATATATATATATATATATATATAGAGGGAGAGAGTTATGCAAGTGCACGAGTTGTGATACAATTTGCATATGTGGTCCATCAAACATAAATACCACCTATACAATACTTTAACGCCCATACGCGGTGACTTAAGAAAGCCGCAAAAAGCTATAACAACTGTGCGTTTTATTTTTCAAGAACGACCGAGTATTCAAGATAAAAACCTCAATTAATTGATTAATTCTTGGATATAAAAATATTTAATTGATTAATTGAGGTATAATAAAATTTATAGACTTTAATAACTTGATGCTTCAATAAAACTTTAATAAGTACTCTTGACAATTATATTATTTAATAGCTTATATTGATTCGTATTTTATTCCATATTAACCGTTCTAGTTCTTTTGCAATACAGTAATTAGTAGAAGTTACGCAGTAGAAGAAATATTGAAACCAATGCTCGAAATACCTATAATAAATTTTGAATTAACCTAAAATTAATTAATTTAATTTTAAGGGCTGTCTTTTTAGAGTTGCATAGCAATAAATAAATTTAAAAAAAACGAATACTTGATTGATTTTAAGAGTTTTTTTTTACTCCTATGAATTTTTGGACTCTAGACCAGGGGTCGGAAAGTAATTTTCAGTGGGATCGAGATACGTTTGAAATTTTTATCGAGGTCCACAAAAAACTCAAACCTTATTAAGTTTTTGTTTTAATTTTCACTCACAAAATAATATGAAATACTATAGATAGGCATATTTGTATTCAACAATCAATGAGAGAAATTACATTTGCGGGCTTGAGCCAGTTTTTTTATGTCAGGTTCACGCGAGGAGCAGCTTATGCGGTTTTCAAGGTGGGCCGCCGTTAATCTTGAGCGATATTGGTTTTACAAAAACTTCATTTTTGAAAATGAAGTTTCACAAACATATGTGGCATCAAACATAGTAGCCAGGTAAATGGCTAATTTTTTGCAATTTCCATATTTTTCTAGGACATGTTTAATCCAAAATTCTTGAGCGGATTCAGTTTTATACGTTTGCAAGGTTTAATGTCTTCCTGCAAGTCTAGTTTCTCCATTTGGAGTAAAGGTTTTGAAAGATGGAACAATTTCATAGCTACATCAGTCCATCCTGCCGCTGGAGCAACTTCGAAAGACGACTTTAAGAATCGCGACAACTTCTCTATCTCTGCGAAGTCTTGGAATCTTGCTGTAAATTCCTTCCTAAGATCTGACATAAAATTCGAAAATAATGCAATGTTTATTTCAGAATTATTTTTATATCCAAGAATTGTTGGAAAGTGAATAAATTCTTGACTTTCTATGTCTTTTTCAATAATATCCAGCTTCCGACGGAAAGAAGACACACTTTGTAACAGATGACATATTAATTTCCCATTTCCTTGTAGCTCGGTATTGAGGGCATTTAAATATTTCAGAATGTCTTTCAGGAAAACCTCAAAGCTAACATATTGCGTTGGTTTGCTAAGAACTCCAAATGCTTACTTGCTTCTTGGGTATTCAAGTTGTCTAAAAGGAGGTTCTTCTTTTATTTGCCAAAAACGTTCAATCACTTGACCTTTACTTAGCCAACGAACATGGTTGTATTGCAGTAAGTCAGAATGCGCCGAAACACACACAGATAGAAACTCTGCACTGTCTGTGTTGAAGAACAGAACGAGACCTCATAACATTAATGAATTTGATCAAGTTGTCCATTACTTCTTTCACAGTGACACTAAGTTTTCCACAAGGGACTGCCTAGTGAATTATGCACTGATAAGATAGTAGCCTTGTATTCTTATCCTTGTTTCCCTTTACTAGTCCATTTTCTTTGCCGATCATCGCTGGGGCCCCATCAGTTGAAAGAGATACCATTTTATCATAACTAATGTTTGATCTTCTCATGAAGTCATCTCAAGTCTTGAATAAATCTTGTCCGCGAGTCTTGCCTTTAAACGGCAATATTCCTAGCAATTCTTCCCTAAACGCTTCACTTTCAATATCCAAAAATTGCACGACATTTGTATACATGTCGTTTGCTCTTCATCATAGACATAGAAATAAAATATAGACATTTGTTCTTCATCAATAATGTCACATGATTCATCAAGTTCTATGGCGTAGCAAGACGCCTTGTGCAGAAGTTCGAAAACTACTTTTATTGTCAGCAGCTAAAATTTCGGTTCTTTTTGTACTGCTTCTTGCCGACAATGGAATACCTTGAATTGCGGCAACAACATCCTTTTTCTCTTCAAAAAGTGCCGCGGCCGCTTCCAAAATAATTTTTTTTACTGTCTCAGCACCTAAAAATGGCTTCTGGTGATTATTAAGCGTCAACACACACACACAACGCTGCTTGTGCAGATTTTTCTTTCTCGCTCATAGAGCAAAGCAGTAAGGTCGTGCTTTTTTTGTAAGAAGCTAAATATGCCTGGAGTTTTTCTGGACGAGCTTCACTACCCAGAGGAAAATTTTTAAGGAACTGTTGATGAGTTGTTTCGTAGTGTCACTTTAAATTGGCACTTTTAACAAGAGCGAAAATTTTGTTGCATATGAGGAAAACTGGAAAGGCTCCAGGCCTATCAGGACCGTAAAACAATATTGTTTAGTCCACTCAATCAAAAATTTCCTGTTTTCTCTATCAATTTTACGCTTTTCAGGATCCATTTTGATGTAAAAAAAAAAACACGTTATAAGCCTCGACAATAAAAACAAATTAATAAAATCTCCGTACGAGATCGCAACAACTACTGACGAAGTGACGATAAAATTTGTCTCTTTTATTTAGATTCGTTCTTTATAAAAATACCACCACGCGGCATAAAGCGCATGCCGACACACCACAAAGGAGCCGCTTCTATGTCAAAGGTCGCCGCCGCCGAATACACCTGCCCGAAAGATAAAATTGTCATTTCACATCAAAGTTTCATAAGCGTCGTTAAGCATTCTTTCGAGTTATCAGTTTGTGTTAAAATGAATATGCCTGCTCCGATTGAAAAAGGCTTCAGAGGTTGCTAGTGTCAGAGACCGATTTACAAAATTTCCTATTTCATTAAAACCTGGAACAGACGAAAAATTAATTTTTTTAATAAATTATATAAAAAAAAATTTTGGCGGACCTGTTTTTGACATTCCGCGGTCCGGACCTGGACCACGGTCCGGCAGTTGCCGTGGCTCTAGAGGATTGGTAGTACATCCGATTTTGAGATAAACCTCGACACACTTTCACTCCAACAAGAAACATTTCATTTGCTGGAGTTTTTTCATTTTTAAATTCCAAACACCAGAGTTGTTTCTTTTCGGGTTAAGTCTACGATTTATCACTACTTAAAATCTTTATTGTGTTTCTTCCAATGAACGAACCCAAAGTTTTTCAGCATCAATTGACGCGATAAACGTGTTGTTCTTTAGTCAACATATTTAAATACTATTTTTTGGGATACTAGCAATGGAAGAAGAAAAAGTATGGGAATGAAAGAAAACGAATATAGGGAAGGGGAAGAAGAGGTATAGCAAAAAGGTGGTAGGACGGAGAGAAGAGAATGGAGGAAGGAAACATGTGATGGTAGGGCAATAGGTCAAAAAGTAGAATCAGATAAGGCAGGGGAGATGGTGTAAGGAGAGAGGGTATAGTAGAAATTAGGAGGAATGGGAGAAATAAGAAGAAGGATAGAGGATTAATTATAAGGAATGAGGCTGATGATAAGGGGAGTGGGAAACGATTGCAAAGAGAAAAGTGAAAAAAGCGGGACCGGTGTATGTGAATAAAGAAGGAATGAATTTATGAGGGAGATAAGTGAAGATTTAAGTAAAATGTGTGAGGAGTTTAAAAATATAGTAATAATAGGTGATTGGAATGTGACGATAGGGGAGAAAAAGGATATAAATATAGGGAGTGGTGGAGAATACGTGGAGAGAAAGTCGAAAGACAAGACAGTAAGTGCAGAGGGAAGACAAATTTGAAGTGAGTAAGCGATGAGAATTTGATGGTTATGGATGGTTGTATGGAAGGGGGTTAGAATGGAGATGTGACTTTAGAGACCACGGTGAAGGGTCGCTTATAAACTATTTAATAACGAATGAAAGGGCGGGTGAAAGTCTAGAATGTATGAGAGTGGGTGAAAGAGTCGAATCTGACCACTTCCTTTTAGAATCGGAGTGGAGTACAAACATGGAGGAGGAAGACCTTATATTTTTCCTTCGAAGGAAAAGGAAAAATATAAGGAAAGCATGGGAAAAATAAAATGGAATGAGGTGAAAAGTATGAAAGAAATAATAAAACTAATGCAAGGAGGACTGGAAGTAAGAAACAATAGTAAGATGAGGAGAAATAGGGAAAATGTTAGTGTGTATAATAAAAGATGGGAAAGTGAAAAAAGGAAGGTTAGGGAAGTGCTAAGGGCAGTAAGATGTGGTGAAAAGTTATGGGATGAATATAGGCGGGCGAAAGAAGTTTGGAAGAGGGAAGGAAGTAGATGTTGGATAGAGAAAGTGAGAGAGGACGAAGAAATGGAGATAATAAAAAATTTGCGGAGTGAGACAGATATGGAGATATATAAGGAGAATAATAAGGGTAGATGGAACGGGGGAGGTGAAGAGTTGAAGATAAGTGAGTGGAAAAAAAATGCAGAGAAGAATTAGTAGACGAGGAAGATGAACAGGTGAGAATAGAGGAGATAATAGGAAGTGATACCAGGGAGGTGAGAATTAGTGAAGAGGAGGTGAAGGAAGCGATAAGGAAAATAAAAAAGGGAAGCGTAGCAGGCCCGAATAAAATGCCCTTAGATGTATGGACGTGTCTGAATGAAGAAGGAATGAGTGCGCTAACAAGATGTTTGAATGAGGTGTGGCTGGGAGAAGAGGAAATTCCTGAGGAATGGAGAAGAGTGGAAGTTATACCAGTGCATAAGAAAGGGGATAGGATGAATGTGAATAACTATAGGGGAGTAACTGTGATGAATGGAGTGTACAGGATATATACGAGGGTGTTTTGTGCAAAATTGGAAGGAGATTTAAAAGGAAAAAGAATTTTGTCAAGTACGCAGTCTGGGTTTGTAAAGGGAAGAGGGACCGCGGATAATATAGTTATGGTTAACTATATTATGAACCAGGAGATGACAAGGGGAGGAAGTTGTACATAGCATTTATAGATTTGAACTTTGTCAATTATACACTAGTCTTAAAGATATCATCAGACCATTTACATGATTGTAAATGTAAATTTACATTATTATAAATGTAAATGCAACACCTTTGTTTTCCATTAAATCGAATGAAGGAAAGACTTATTCAGTATCTATACAGCCACTTTTACATTTATTTTGACATTTATTTTTAATTTTTATTGATGGCGCATTTAATGCAGCTATGTATATGCAACGCTAATAAAATACACACCTCAACCAACGATGATACTTCTAATGGATGTAAGCCTCCTATTGAAATTAATTTTGCATTTTGATTTAATTGTATTGCAATTATTAATTTTTTTTGTAGTTCAATATTATTGATCTTCCACCATTTATCATCGAATAATAAATTTTGTATTGTTGTAATCTACAATATTATAATTAATTTTTAAACGCAACTTTAGAGTTTACAGCAAAAATTATAATAGATGAGAATTTACTTTGGATGCACTAATGCTGTAGTGCGATAATCGAATCAAAATGTTGAACTATGTAATTGTTTGTTGAAATAATTGATTATTATTCTAGAGTAGTCAACTTCTAGAGTAGTCATGATCAACATCAACTAAATATTCCAACCTTTGATGTACTTAGTTGTTGTTAATATGTGAAATTTATATTATGCACCTTATATATATTTGCCCTGCTAAGAAAAAGAGCAGTATCTGCAAAATTGTCACTTTTGAGTTATGTATGTGGATATAAATTTTAAATTATCTGAATCCATTGAGCCAAGTAAAAAAGCTGCATCTACAATGGTTATTGAGATATAGCGTATCTCAAAAACAGTAAGTACATGGAAAGCTACCTTATTTCTAAGCAAGAGAGCAGTAACTACAAAGCACCAAATTGAAAACCAGTATCTGCATGCCGTTACTGCTTTTATCCTTAGCTTGAAGTAGATACTGCTGATTTGCTTGGCATTGGCTCCCAGCTGTTTCAAGTTACCGCCACTATTTATTAAGAGTAGTTTGTTGTTGTTAGTAAAGTTGACTGTGCCAATGGATGAGGTTATGTTTTCATTGTGTTTAATTTTGCTTACAATGAGTAATATTTGTGTTTCTTCAAGAAGTAAACTTATTTACCAGTTAGGACTAGCAGAAAGTTTATCACGCGACTCGTGAAACGTCTATTATAACTGAGCAAGCCAAGACTTCAGTGACCATAGAATCAGATAAAGTAGAAAGACTAGAAGCCAACAAAAAGGTAGGATCAAAAGTTTTTCTATGTGGAAATGAACTCCAGATTTATAATGATAATGGTCAGTTAACTAACAGTGTGGACATAGAAGTTATTTCTACATAGACAGACAACAATTTGAATGATGATAACATAACACGAAATGTGAGCGAAACTTCTTTTGAGCTGCCACAACTGGAGCAGCTATCATCATCAAATAATACAAACCTTGGCGAAACCCTCTCATCCGAAAATACCATTGTTTGTTTTGGCTTTGACTCCAATAATATAGGCCTAAACTTTCCAAATTTGCTGCAGATGGAGCCTAACCCTAACGATAATTTGTTAGTTCTTAATGTAGCCGATGCATCAGTAAGCACTACAACTATAACTGTTGCAGAGGCGCCACGTAAGAGAATGAAGAAAGAATTTACAGCTGTTGAAAGAAAAAAAAACTAAAACTAGAAAATTCTAAGAAAGCCCACATGATTTAGCCTCCTTGTAACAAATGTAAAAAGAAGTGTATAACAACAGTTAACGAGGAACGTCGAAAGGTTATTAATGAGTCTTTTTCGAGCATTCAAGGTTTAGAAGAAAGGACGAGTTTTATTTTCAATCAATATGAGAGACATGATGTCAAAAGGCGTACGACTAACGGTGAAGAAATCAGAAGTAACAAAACAGTTAAATTTTATCTAACGGATTTTTATGACGTATGCAGAAGTATGCAAAACCTTTTTTAACGACTTTGGGGTTTAATAAAAAAAAATGATAAATTTTTGACCACGATACTTTCTACGGATAAAGGTGAGATAACACCAAGAAAGAGATGGAAACAGCCATCGGTGAAGAAAGGTCCTCACCAAGATATAATTAAACATATTGATTTTTTCAATCCTGAGGTACGACACTACAGAAGGGAACATGCTTCCTTAACCCGATATTTACCTAGTGATTTAAGTATTAAGCTTATGTATGGACACTTCATTGTCAAACACCCACAATTTAAATGTTGCGTCTCATATGAACTATATCACTCTAAGGACAATCTTCACAACCACTCTAAGGACAACTTGTATGAGGACTGTGAAATTTGTAACTCTTTGAAATACCGTGACAAACTAGTAAAAGAGAGCAGGTCATTGTACAAAGAATATGCAGAAAAAGCAAATGAAACTAATGCAAACAATGAAGTTACATTTAGTGCAGACTTAGAAAAAATAATTATGCAGCCTCGACTTGAAATGTTCAAGCAAATTGTCTTTGCACCACGCCTCACACCATACAACCAGACATTTGCTCCTGTGGGGAAAAGATCTAAGCTTAAACCACTAGGAGTACTGTGGCATAGAGCTATAACTGGTAGAAATCAAGAAGAGATTGAAAGCACCTACAATGTATTTTTCAATCATTATCGTGAGACTAAAAAGTTTATCTTGTGAGTAGATAACTGTAGTGCTCAAAACCAAAACTTTCAACCTGGCCACAGCTTAATGAGTGCTGACAGTTTCCACCATTAGGTGGAAATGTCACTAAAGCACAGAAGAAAACTTATGATTTTACTTCTGCTATAGCGACTGCCAATCAAGGACATGTTGATGTACTTGAAAGGAGCCTTGACAACTTTTTCCTTGACAAGTGGCAAAGTTGAAAATCAGAAGCGAAAATGAAAGCCATGCCTGGCAGACCTTACCTCAAGGATATGGTTCACATGAAGTTTGAAAGAGGAAAGCACAGCCATACAAAAAAATTCATATGAAAAATCAGATGACTTCAAGGAGCTTCATTTCTTGCAGCCGAGGATATTGAGTATGAGTATACTAGAACCAGCCAAACTAGACTCTCCTCGAGGATTCCCAGCCGAAAAGAAAAACCAGTTGCTTCAGGGCTTGAAACATATTGTACCAGAAAACAGAAAAATATTTTGGGAGAGACTGCCTACTTGTTTAGGGAAATTTTAAAAGACTGTTAGGCCCTTCCAATTACAATTAGCTTTGTTTTCAGTTTTACTTCATAGCCTAAGTTTGTTTGTTGATTTGTTAAGTAAATTTAAAGACTTTTACACCTTTCCAATTTACAATTAGTCTAGCTTTGTATTTCAAGTTATACTTCATTTTATTAGGTTTTTAAATGTGAAATCAGTCAATTTTGTAGTAGCCTAAGTTTGTTTAGTTTTGGTTTTGTGTCTGAATAGTCTTAATTTAAATAATAAAACCTTGTTTACAAGAACAGAAGTGTAGTTACTGCCCTTGTTCATTTTACATTTGTTAAGAAAAAGGGCAATAACTGATAGATACTGTCTTTTTGCTTGGCATTTATTTAGACAAAAAAGAAGCAAGTGATTTTACTTATTTAAAACTAATTTATTTTTAAGTTTTTATTGTTTTAAAGCCTTAATAGGACCATAACAATAAAACATAAATTCTGGGAAAATAATCCATTGTTAAATATAAAAAGCCAATTCGAAACTTTGTTTCATTTTATCTCAAAACATATGTTTTGCGGATACTGCTTTCTTCGTTGGCAGGGCAGTATTCGTATCTATGTTCAGTATTTCATTTCATATACATTTGATATACAGTTTTAATATCAGTTAGTCAGTAGTTTTTAGCCGACGCCGTAGCGATGTGGATAAGATGCATGACTCCCACCGCAGAGTGCCGGGTTCGATCCCCAGCGTAAAACAATGGTTTGCGTTGTTGATCGAATCTAGGCAACACACTTTACGAGGTCGGTAATTATAGGAGGAAGGTAACTATAATTTATCATGTACATCTATAGGGGTAAATGTAAAACTTCGGTCCAGTGTGAGCGGGTTGGTACGCACTATAAAGATCTCTTTACGAGTTAATCAATAAATGTTGGTAAAAACTAAATTATCTAATACCCTACGTATCAACGTCGATGGCAGAGGCTCAACGTTAAAACACATAGTCTGTGATGCCTACACGGCAGAAATAGGCCGACTATAAATAAGTATATTACAATAGTAGTTTTTAAGTTTCATGTTGTTATGTATTCTAAGATTAATGTCTAATATATATTTTCAATGAAAAATATCTTTCATCATCGTAGAATATATTAGATTGTATTTAACAATTAACTATAATTATCACAGTTGTAACATGCTTCTTTGGGAATCTTGTTAAATTAATGTCAGAGACTATCTAAACTGTAGAAAGGCTTTAATAATTAGGAAATTGCTGTATACAGATATTTGCTAGTTGTAATGTTGGTGGCAATATCTTGTCTGGTTTATTGCTTCCTTATTGTAATGTTGGAAATCATATCCTTTCTGATTGTTTATGTTTTCCGTTGATTGTCTCGTGTAAATTATTTATAGTTTATCTTGTTTATTGATTGGTAATGAGGTTTTTTTGAAAAGTGGCCAACACAACATTTTTCGTTGGGAATTTGGAAGTTAAATGATAGAAATTATATTGAAAATGCTATTTTAGAATCAGAATAGGGCTGTTGGAGTGTTTTTTAAGTGTTCAAGTCAGAATTAGATTGATTAGGTTGGTATGCTTCTTGCACCTTAACGCTGTTCTGTTGCAGCCTCTCGGAGATAGAATTGTATGGATAATTCCAGCAATCTGCACTGAGCATCTTGTTGTTCTTTTTTCTACGCCGTGAGTCCAATAGCAGCTATGAGTCCTGTAGTTTACGAGATCCCTGTGGAATAATGGTGATTGACACACGTCTGTTTTGCGTCATTGGACGGTGAAAGCGTTAAGCAGTTTAGGATCTTTGTGGCCAATTGGTAACATCATTTAAAGTCCTGAACCAACTGCGGAATCTGTCCTTGGGGGACTGCAAATGCTTAAGAAGCATCGGTTGGGAGTAGCTGGGGGCCGTTAGGATAGTCGACGGTCCTTTTAAGTACATCAAGTAGACGCTTCAACTAGCCTGCTGCTATGACAGTCGTTGTAGTCTAAGTATTTATTTTTAAATTTAGAATTTTAATTTTTTATTTGTATTTTATATTGATTATTATTAGTCAGCGCTTAACGCCATCGTGGAATTCCCCGGAACCCTGTAATTCCACGATTATCACAGAATAAAAATGATTAAGTGATCTTTACAAAATATCGACATAATAATCCTAAGAGGTAATATTTTATAAACTTGAAAGCATTGTTTATAACAGACTGGGAATTAAAAAAATACACGGAACACAATATTTAAATTTGAAGAGAAATGGATAATAATGATCATCAATATAAAATACAAGTATTAAGAAAATTTAAATTAAAAATTTTAAGAAAGGTTACACAATAAGATGCTTAGACTACAAGGACTGTCAAGTGTAACTTGATGTTTTGTCAAGGTGTTATCGGCTAGCCTCCAACAAAATCTATAAATGATTTTGCTAATTAATTCATTAAAAATTACCTAAACAAACAAATAAAGGATTCATTTACGCTATCATATTTAACAAAAATAATTTAAGCGGCGGAAAAATTTACTATCTATGGTCACAAGTTTTTTTACAAGGAACTCTGCGTATAGATATATCCAGCGTTCGCTTTCTTCGTGCCCATGAATACTTCGGAGAATATACTTCGTAGAATACAAGAAAAAATGGTACATATCAAGAGAGCGAGATATGTTTGTTCTCTTTAATGGCGTCTCGTTTTTCGCGTCTTATTGTTTTTGTATAGAGTTTCGCTTTTGGCGATCTTAGATTTCGAATAAACAACTCGTAGTAAGGATGTTGAACTTACGTTCATTGCCCCGTCTAGAAAGGGATTTTTACAACCTCCGATTGTGGAACAAACAACCCTTAATCTCTTTTTTCAAATAAAACGCCAGATCTATGCCAGTTTCAGATCCAGGCGTATTCCGGGTCTTGATCCGGTAACTTCGAGTGAGCATTTCGCTCGTTATTAGCATAATACTCTAAAGAATAAATGACTATATATTCGTGTCAGAGTGAGCATTTTGCACACATGAATATAATTAGACTATTTTAAGTAAAGCGTCATCAACGCAACCTCGATTTAATTTTTCACCTACAAAAATTAAATGAAAGGCTCACAAAGTCAATAACAAATAATTTCTATGCCAGCAAGTCAGGTATCTACAATTTACATACTTTAAATATTCATTTCTTCATGTCTTTTCTCGGATTCATATATTGTATTTTGTTAAAAATAAATTTGATGCTAAAACCTAAGGGCCGTCGAGTACCCAAACTACCTCCAGTTACAACAAACTGATGCTTTCCAAGCACGTACAGTCACCTAAGGATGGATGTCGCAGCTGGTACAAGACTTTACTTGATGTTACTAATTGGCCGCAAAACTCCTAAACTGCTTAACGCTATTACCGCCCAAGAACACCAAATATACATGTGTGACTCACGACGAAAACAAAGTATCAAAGAAAAACAAGATACTTATTACAGACTGGTGGAATTACCCATACAATTCTACCTTGGAGAGGCTACAACACAACAGCGGTCAGGCGCAAGAACCACACCAACCTAATTCTGACTTGAGCACTTCAAAAACAAAACACTCCAACAACCCCATTCTGATTCAAAAATAGCATTTTCAATATAATTTCTATCATTTCATTTTCAAATTCACAACGAAAAATTTTATGTCGTTTACTTACCAATTAGCAAACCAGATGGCCATTATTTCTTACGCTTTCTTAAAAAAATTCACTCCCAAAACAAGTTTCATAGAAATCAAAATACATCAGACATATTTAACATCGAACAAACCTGTCTTCTTCTTCTTCTTCAAGTTTTGGTTTTGGGATCATTCTTCGTAACCATTATTATTCGAAGACATCAAAAATCAACCATGGCAAATTACAAATAATTTTCACAAGACAATCAACGGTAAACATAAACAATCAGAAAGGATATTATTTCCAACATTACAATAAGGAAGCAATAAAACCAGACAAGATACTGTCACCAACATTACAAGTAAATATTTCTATACAGCAGCTTCCTAATTATTAAAGTCTTCTCACAGTTCATACATTCTCTGACATTAATTTAACATGATTCCCAAAGAAGCATGTTACATAGTATACACAAATACCTATCATACATTTAATCATACATTTAATACAAATGTATGATAGATCCAGTTACGATTTTTTAAATATATATTAAAGAAAATTTAGAATTATAAATACTTGTTCTTTTATAAAATTTCCACAAATTGTTGTTAAGTACATTTGACAGCAAGTATAAATAATTATACCAATTTTAAATATAGCAGCTGTAGTTGATATGTCACTAAAATGTGTTATATTAAATTGAAATAAATTGTTTACATGTAATAGAATTTCTCCTTATAATTAAATACAATGAAACGTCTTTTAACGAACTCAATTCGTTCTATAGTGGAGGTGCTATATGGCTCATTTAATATAAAACTGCAAATTGTGATAAGAAGATCCCCTGTGGTAGTAATGTATCTTATGACTATACAATTCATTTGAGAAGGGAACGCATCACGAAAGGTCCTTAGAATTCAAGATGGCGGTTGAAATTCAAAATGGCGTCATACAATTGAATTGTTTGTAATTTTCGTACTAACCATCGCACAAAAGTGTGTTTGGTGTAAATTGATATATTTTGGTGGGTGTTCCCCCACCAGCCAAAACTTTTTAGGCGGTTTACGACGCCACCTTTGGACTTTCCAAGTGGACCTCAGCGGGTTATTTTCTTGTGAGCGTCTGTCGCTTATAGGAGTGGCCGCACAATGTTCATATAGATTGGTGCTTGGGAACTTATAATGGAGTTTCTGAATTTTCCTGAGAACCGCACCCTCACAAGTTATTAGCCTATGAATTTTCTTATTTGTAGCGGAAGAGTACCGAATTGCTATGTAGTCGATAATTGGTCTTATATAGGTTTTGTACGTATGATGGAGTGTTTTGAGATCACAGCCTCCCAGTCGTCCTCTGGGAGCTGATATTAGATTAGTTCGTTTTCTAACTCTGGCTAAAGTGGAGCCTTAAGTCATTTTTCCAGTTGACGGTTCTGCTGAAAATTATGCCTAGGTACGTAACCTCATACCTTAATGGGATAGGTTCTTCCCATAGGCGGAGTTGGATTTCAGAAGGACACTGATGTTTATTTTTATATAATTTGGGTGTTGGATTAGAATGGCTTGAGTTTTGGCAGGATTTGGTGTTACTTGCCCAGTCATTTCCCATTTCTTTGCCCAGTAAGAGATTTTGTTTGTGGCCTGCAGGCCCAAAAAGCTTTGTCTGGCATCCAAATATGTACATGCAAAACCAAAACTCAGCAGTTGACCAAGGTGAACGGAGACGAAACATTTTTTCTACTTGATTTGTCTTCGTTTTCGTTGTTGACAGAAAACTCTAAAAGTATAACTGAGGTTTAAACCCTCTAATCCCCCCCTTATCTAGGCCAAATAAGGCGTCTATATATCATCTCATCCGACATCTCTTTTTGTTACTTGTCGTGTAAAACGTCACTTGTCAGGCAAGTCAATTTATACAATATCTTTTACTCATTGTGCTAATTACTGGTTATAAGAGGTCCTCGTTAATAGAGATTCCACTATATCATCTTTTTGGTTTTGATTGACTGACATAATATTTTTACCTAGATAATATAAATGCAAACATGCATGATACAATTGTAGTTGATGCGAACCAATACTCCAATAATAACACAACTTTTAATAAATCATTAGAGGTGCGTATAAAACTATAAACATTAAAATTATTTATCTTTGTTTCTTGATCCATAATAAGGAATATTTTAAATTAAATAATTTATTGGTTAGAAGAAAGAAGACAGATAAGAGGAGGATAGTGCTTCCTTATTTAGTTTTATTTTTGCGGCCGTTTTCGCCTTTTATGAAAAATAAATCATCAGGCAATATTTTTGTTAGTAGAGCTATGTTTTGTTTCTGAACACAGATCACAACACAGATTTTAACAAAATACAGATCTAAACACAAATCTAAACCCAGCTCTAACAAAAATATTGCTTGATGATGCCTATATTATAATAGGCATATCTAACAAAGTTCCAACAAAGATCTAAAAAAAAATACAGATGTAACAATAATATTGCCTGATGATGTTTCTATTATAATAGGCAAAACCGGTTGCAAAAATAAAACTAAATAAGGAAGCACCACTAAATTATTTAATTTATTAATATTGTCATTGATAGAATCATATTTTAAAACTATATGTTACCTTAGAACTGCAGCATGGTTTTGCAATATCTTATTAAATCCAAAATTATTTATATGGGATTCATTGACAACAAATTTTTTTATATCAGTTCTAACAACTTTAAAACAAACATACAAATGAAATATAATATACAAGAAAAGAAACAGATAACTTGTGACAACTTGTAAATTGAATAAAGCCATACATAATAGATCAATTGTAAATTGTATTTCAAAACATGGTGAATAATGTATGTCACAATAATGATAACCATCAGTTATACTATCATCTTCTTCAGTTAAAAAGGGTAATATGCTTCCCAAAATAACGTTGAATGATAATGAAATGGCAGTTATGATAGCCATTTTTTCCAAAATTTTGTAGCGTGTTTCGTACCATTCTTGATCTTGCTTATCGGATAGAGTTTTTTTCAAAAATGTATGCATTTTCTGTATTAATCTGATGTATTGTTCTTTATAGAGCATCATTGTGATGGCTTTTGTATACAACTAGAAAAAAATTGGTATTATTATCTCACATGATTCTTAAGCCAACATTTTCATCGCTTAGTCAATTCACTTTCGTTTACATTATTGAATACATTAAACATGAATACACCGGGTTGGACTAACTCATTGGGGCATTATGTTATTCTCGTAGGCCAGTCGTAATTGCAGGCCATGATCCTTGTTTATCAAAAAATTAAAACTGATCTCTTTGCCGTGCAAAATATTATAAGAATTGATCATCATATTCAAGTCGTTTTAAAAGGATACAAATATTATTTTATCACTTGAAATGGTGACAAAATCGAAATAAATACTAACCTGCTTCATAATGCGTACCATGCTTTTAATTTTTATAGAACAAATAACTAATCTTAACCTAAACATTGGCGTAACTAAGCAATTTTTCTGAGAGGAGCCAAGCGTAACTAGAGAAAATATGTGAAAACTAGTGGAAATCATTACACGAATATTTGTTTTCCTGGGGTGGGCCGCGCCCATCCTGCCACCCCCCGCCCCCGCCCCCGCCCCCCC
>WYDF02159806.1:15634-36774 GCA_009867245.2 Adranes taylori
GAATCTGAGTTAAATTTTAAATCTATTTTTGGTTTTCCTGGTGGGTGCGACTTCAATTTGACCTCCCCCCCCCTATTAGGTCAAAACGTGAAGGAAAGATATAATGCCCTACGAATAAAAGCCAAAAGCGAAAACTAAATCCAAAATCAATTTAAATAAATATCTATTACTTCCAGCTGTCTTTTCATGACTATAATTCTCTCACCTTCTGGTCGCCAACACGTACAATTTTCCATTTGCTCTCACTCCACTGTACACTATTACATTCTTTCACCTCAACTTATTTACAATTCACCGCATTTCCTCTTTGACTTCTCCTTGTATGATTCAATTCACAATCATTCCATATTGCATTGCTCCACATTATCTTTCTTCCATTACATAAATTTCTCACCAGCATTCATCACATTCACATCGTCCTCTTCATATTCTAACTTCTTTCCTTATCATTCATCCAATATTTATTTCCTCTTTTCTCGCTACCACACCTAAACCTGACTATCATCCTCTTTACTTTCATGCTTCTTCCCGATCTCAAAAATTGTGGTAAAATACCTTCAACCATCAAACATTCATATTTCCTATTGTATCGACTGATTCTTATTCTTTCATGCTTCTCCTATACTTCAACATCCCGCAACGTTTGTTTTACCCCTACCTTCACAATTCATAGCTTCTCAGATCCTGTTTTACCATTCATACATTGACCATCCACACTTCTCATACAACCTTCTTCTATCCCTGACCCATTAGTTGCTAGCATCCCCCTTACTTATCTGTATCATTGATTTTACATACACTCTTCTTACAGTTCTTTCCGCATCATCCATCACCACCTTTCTTTCATACTTAACCACTTTTTCAACTCCATGTACCCAACATTTATATTCATTCACTTCCTGCAACTCTATTTCTCTAAGTCGACTTTTCCTCACCTTACACCCATTTCATGTACTTCATTTTCTTACTTTCTTTCTTTCACCCCATACTTTAGGCCCATACAAAATTATGCTTATCATGCATATTTTTAGAATCATCATTCTCATTCTTACTGATTCATCAGATTTCTTTTTCCACACATACCCCATTTTTTCCGCTGCCGCTTCTGCTTTTTCCGAACATTCTATGTCCTCACTTCCCGATCCATTCCTACTCATCATGTGTACTAAATATTTTATTTTCTTTACACTTTCTATCTTTTTGCCATTCAATTCAAACACACCATTTCTACTATCTCTTCTTCCTTTCTTACAAACCTTCACTGTTGTTTACTATGTGCTATAATTTCTTGCTTGGCTCGATGATGACAATATGTTTTAAAACTTCTGTATTTAATTATTTCTTAAATTCCAGCAAATATTTGCTTAAGCCTAGAAATCGCGGGTGTTATTAAATCAAACTATCAGCAATCCATTCTAAGTTAAAGTATCGATTTATTTATAAAATTTAACTCTAATTTTTTTAAACGAGTTCTTATTCAATTGTAAACAATTTGATAATTTGTGCATCTATTAACATTCAAACATTGGACCTTGTCGAACGTTTTAGTATTAAGTAGTTTAATCAAATTAAATCATGTAATGTGATATTATTGTTTTGATAGTAAAACATGTACACATGTAATTTAATGTGAATTTAATCAACATATCTATAATTGTTTGCTTGCGTTAGGAATTATTTTTAATTGTCTATAAAGAGGGCAATCTTTATTTGTTAGGTATTTTTAAATCACTATGCAAATAATCTATCTATGTAAATATACGACCTACATCTTAAATTATCATTAATAAGGAATCGATTGCGGAATTATGTCATGATTACATCCATGAATTTGGATACCTACTCTCTAGGATTTAAAATAAAATAACGTTGTATACCTTCTCAGTATCCTTTCAATCGTTTGTTTGTTAAAATATTTAAATAGATGTTTAATATTTTCTACATCAAAATACAACATCGACTGATTACTTGAATACAAAATCATGTCGATGGGTATTTTAGAAGTAGTAGATATGATATATAAAAATATTAATTAATGATCATCGTAGCGCATGCATACAGAAGTGCATTTTCTGATGGAATCTTCTATTCTAGAAAATATGTTTAGTTTATTGTAAATTAGAATTTCCTTTAATCTTACGTATATAATTTTTTTATTGATACCAGGGTGGTTTGATGGAAATCAAATCTGATTAAGAAATTGCACGATTTTTGTTTTTTTATGAGTAGTGGAAAACCACGGGGACTATGACAGCTCCCGTGCAACGCACTAGAGGGCGCCACATTCGCAAGATGGCGGTATGTAGAACTCTGTATGTCGGTAACAGAAAACGTAGAACCTGTATGTGGGTAACGTTGTGAACCAACGTCAGTACTTGCACGGAGCAAGAGAGGATAATAGATGTACCAATCGCTTGTAAAAATATACCGGACGAAGTATATAAATAAAACAGTAATTTGGTTATAAAATATTTTAAAGAAGACCCAATTATTTGTTATGTAAATTTGCAAAAAGCCAATCTTTAAATTATATATTTTCACTACATTGTTAATGCAAAAGCAAGATTTCAGTGCCAGTTACAAAGTTTGACCTCGTCGTGAGACATTACCTTAATTAAATACATCTGTTATGCACAGATCTGGAATATATCAAATCGTGTATTATATGTTTAAATAAATATCGTTAAATATTATTAAAATCATATCTACTTGTGAAAAAGTGGTTGTATAGTGTGAGGTTGGTTGCATATAGTCGATAATACGGAATGAGTAATTTTATTTTAAAACAAGTAATATTAGTGTAAACCCATTCTGTATCCTTTATAAAATGCGAGTTTGTATTTGAATCGGTCAATGTGTCGCTGAATAACATAATAAACAATACATTACCGAATACATCTGAGTCTAAGCTAGGTATCATTTTAAAGGGAAACAGCCTGTATTTTCTGAATGTACTACAAATACAACTTTCTAGTAAAACTGAACTTCATTGAATGGTATAAAAAGTATATAATTCATAGGATTTAAAATCTAAAGAGAATAATTAATTATGTATTCTTTCCAATACTTTAACGGTTTAAAAGTAAATTATATTATCTGCTTATTAAATACGTTTATCTTGCACAAAAGTATTTTCTTTACAACTAAATACTGGATCCAATAATTTGGCAACGCGTTGAATTCTCATACTAAAACGGTGTCTTCCTACCGAGATTTATCCACTCTTCTCCTGATTTTCTGTATTCGACAGTTTGTTCATCCATTTCAATGGGTAATGTTTGTATTGTAGCACAAAAAGATACACTTTTTTGAGGTCTGCACGTTCCATATGTTGGAACTTTTCTTGTTTATTCCACAATCAAAAATTAGGCAGTTCAGGTTTTAGATAAAAATCTCTTGGAATTTTTTGACACTTTACAATCTTTTCTACGAGGAGCTGATGCGTTAATATGGTCAGTTGTAGAATCTAGGTTATCATGTTTGAAGCAGGGTAAGTGTTCAATGAAACTTACATCAGTTCTGAGTGTAGATGGCAACTGAGAGATTGATTGATTGATTAATAGATAGATTGATAAATAGATAGATTGATAAATAGATAGGTAGATAGATGGATAAAATTTTGGTATAATAGTATTTTTATTTGTAAAACAAGTATTTATAATTATATTTTAAGTTTTTATCTGATTTATAAATGTTTAAATTTTTAATATGTATTTTATTGCAAAAAAATTAGATTTTTATGATAAAATTTTGTTGAAATAAAACAACTAATATAAATATTTCGTACAATCTTTGTTTTACACTTATACAGGAAAACTATGTGTTTTTACTATGATGTGTTATTGGAAATTAAAATTTATTTGTCAATTGATAATATTAAATTTAATTGTTTTCATATATTGTAAGAAACTTATTCTCTTATACTCATGTACTTATTGCCTAGTAATTACGTTTATTTGTTAAAATATTTTGCCTAATATTGCCATTAAATTAATGGCATTTGTTTATTGCAACCATTGTAAAATATTGTAAAATAAATATGTATCTATATTGTATTAATTGGTTTTTATTTCGCTGCCGCTAATCGCACATACGTTAATATTTAATAAATAAATAAAAATTAAATTTATTATTATTTTAATTTTATTATTTATGTGAAATTTGAAATGGATATCGGATGTAGCAGTAGTATTATTAACTAGAATTACATTGGATTTAGTAAATAAATTAAAGTAAATCAGATAATAAAATAATAATATGAAGATTACATTAGGACGAGCTAAGTTAAGTAGTTCAGGAGAATGGGCGGTATAATCAACTATCGCCTTACTGTATTATTTTTACAAGCGATTGGTACAACTAGGACCCTCTCTTGCTCAGTGCAAGTACTAACGTCGGTTCACAACATTACCGACATATAGAGTTCTACGTTTTCCGTTACCGACATACACATAGTTCTACACCTATATACACAGAGTTATACATACCATCATCTTGCGAATGTGGCGCCCTCTAGTGCGTTGCGCAGGAAGTGTATCATAGTCCCCGTGGTTTTCCACTACTTTTATCTTTCATTTTTCAATAGAGTCCCCTTTTAAGGTAATACACTTTTCAAGACAACTTTACAACTTCTTCATTCCTACCGAAAAGTAATTTTGCGTGAGGTCTTCAAAATAATGGGAGGTTTTGGTCATCACTTCATCGTTTGTTGCAAAACGGCGTCCTCCGAGCCATTTTTTTAGGTTTGGGACAAGAAGAAGTCGCAAAGGGCTAGATCAGGTGAATAGAGTAGGTGGTTGATCAATTTACAGCCTAATTGGTTCAATTTTCTCTGTACGACGGCCGTTCTATGAGCGGGTGCGTTTTTATGATGGAAGACAACTTTTTGCGAGGCAAATCAGGGCTTTTTTCTTCAATTCGGCGTTGAAACGGTCCATTAATGCTGCGTTGTAATCGCCAGTTATGGTTTTACCCTTTGCCTAGTAATCAATAAGAATTAAGCCTTTCGCATCCCAAAAACAGTCGTCATCACCTTACCGGCCGATCGGGTTGTCTTTGCCTTCTTTAGTTGGCCTAAAGAAGGCAAAGACTGTTCCTAAGACTCCGGTGTGTACTAATGGACCCATGTTTCATCAACAGTGACGTCTCAACGAAAAATCCTTCGGATAACGTCTTATGTTTGCCAAAAGCTTCACAGAATCCGTTAGACGTGTGCGTCTTTGATCGATAGTGAGTCAACGCGGCACCCATCGCGTGAATAGCTTTTTGATATCCAAATGTTTGTGTATGATGGCGTGTACACGCTTAGTTGATATATTTGCAGCCTCTGCTAGCGCACGGATTTTCTGGTGTAGTGACTATATTTGAGGGCCCTGTGTAGTCATCATCAAAAACACTCGTATTAATACGAACAAATTATGCTTTCCAAAATTTGCCTGTTGCTAGCGACGGTGCAGGCTCGTCATAATACCATCCAGTTCGGTCTTAATTTCTGCAATGTTTTCCCTTTCTTGCGAAGGAACTTCATCGCTGAATGATATTCGACTTTTCCATTTTTCATAAAACACAAAAGTAGCTTGCTTGCGACGGCTGTAAAACCAAACTAATTGCTCTTTTTGCTTCAAATTGTCACATACGTCATGTGTTGGATAGCAGATGTAAAAACCAATATGGTGTTCGTTATCACCTAACGTCATCTATCAAATGCTAGATTTATGTCAAACCACCCTCGGATTGTGACACATTAAATTGAACGCACAGATGTGCCAATTAAAATTTAATCTATTGATGTAGATATATAACATATGCATTAAAAAATGAAAATATTAGTTTAATGTGTTCAAAAAATGATTCACAAATCAATTTCAACATACACTAATAATCACTAGGCACCCATGAGTGATTTTTGTCACGCATGAGTTTCGTCACTATTTCCTACGAAAATTCATGTGCGGCAACGAATAGGTGACTGTCTTTCTTCCCACTGTGATTTTCTTATAATTTTCAAGTTATTTTAAAAATGGACTTAAACTAGTCTTCAGTTGATAATTGCAATATTGTGCATCTCACTTTACCTCAATTATACCCGTTTCCTATTTATTATCCTATCCCTTCCTTATCACACTGTCCTCATCTCACTGTTCTTTTTTCTTCCCCTTATTTCTCTCTTTTTTTTCTATCTCATCCATTATTTTTTTCATGATTCCTAATCCTTCTAAACTAGTTTAAACGATAATTAAAAAAATTTGTATAATCCGACTAGATGTACATAGTATCTATGAAAGCATGATAAGGTTGATAGGACGAAATTTCCTAAAACAATATAATCCACAAAACCCAGTGAAAGGGGGTTATAAACTTTCCCGTGTCGCTGAGGAAAATGGTTATATCACTAGCTGTGAAATTTACCAAGGCAAAAATGAAAACTTAGAGAAAGAATTTTTAGAGTTTGGTCTTGGGGAACGCGTCGTGCTTTCTCTTAGCAAATTCTATACGGATGAAAGCAAAATCATATTCTGCGATAATTATTTTGCTTCAATAAAACTTTTGCACACTACTTTGGCATGTGGCACAATTAGTAGCAATAGGCAAGAGTTTCCAAAGGATTTAGTAGAAGATGAAAACAGGAGACTATGATTTTAGGATCTCGAATACTGGTATATCAATTTTTTAATGGAAAGATAAGTTTTGGAAAAGTTTATTTTGCTTCCAATTTTCATGGTTCCGAAGAGACTACAGTAAAAAAAACTCAGATGATTCCCAAGATCAAATAAACTTCCCTGTAATTGTAAAAGATTACAACAAATATATGAGAGGTGTTGATAAGGCAAATCACTTCGTGGGATTTATGGCATATACCGACGTTCTATGAAATGGTGACATAGATTGGTGTGAAGATTTTTTTTATATAGCTTTTACTAATGCTTATATCATATACTGCATGCTGAAAGGAAAAATATCAACTGTAGAGTTTCGTAGATCAATAAGTCTTGACTTCATCACATCACGATGAGCAATGATCACCATAAAAAAATAGCATGGAACCTATAGTGAACCATCGTCGTTACAATTATAGTGTTCCAGACGACATAAAATTAAGTACGAGGATGTCATTTTAATTTGAGATATAGCCATGTAAAGGGCTCAAGTAATAAAACATATGGTCCCCAAATTAACCTTAACATTATATTGACACATGTTGAAAATTTCGTCAAAATACAAGTGACTTAGTCACAGTGAATTTTTAAAATTAGTTAGGCGTCCGTTCGTTTATTGTGCAGAGTTTGTTGCTGGTAATGAAGCACTACATCAATCGAGAATTTCTCGCTGGTACTCTGAATTCAAACGTGGACGCACAAATCTCAGCAATGATCCTAGGTCAGGTCCATCAAAATCAGCGGTCACCCAGGAAAACGTTAATGCTGCGCGCGAGATGATTAATGAAGATCGTCATGTAACTTACCGGGAGATCTAGAGTTCCTTGGGCATTTCTACGACCTCAATTTAAAAGATTTTGCATGATGAGTTGGGCGTGAAAATATTAGTTTCTAGTTGGATCATGCATCTATTGACAGAGGAGCAAATGGGGGCTCGTTACAATTGGTGCCATAGAACTCTGAATCGTTTAAACAGAGGCCGCCCCAAAAATGCGTACTGTATCGTCAGTGGTGACGAATCTTGGATTTATTCTTATGAACCCGAGAATAAACGTCAGTCTACTGTTTGAGTGTTTCAAGATGAGGAGAAACCAACCAAAGTCATCCCGCAAAAATATGCTCGTAACTTTTGTATCAAAATCCGGACTACATGTGGCTACAATTCCTTTACAAAATTAAAGGACGGTAACTGCTGATTGGCACACAAGCGTTTGTTTGCCAGAAATCATTTCTGAGCTGCGAAGAAACAACCCACAGTGCCCGATCATCCTTCACTATGACAATACGAGTGCTCACACTGTTCGACAAACATTTGAGTATTTGGAGAAATATAACATTGAATTGCTTGATGATCCTCCGTACTGCCCTGACTTAAATTCCAATAATATTTTTACATTTCCCGCCATCAAGGATGCATTGCGTGGTCAACGATTTCAATCACCTGAAGATGCAGTTTGTGCTTTCCAAATGACCCTTTCAAGCATACGCATTGAAGAGTGTAATAAGTGCTTTAATAATTGGTTTGAGCGAATGCAAAAGTGCATGGATTAGGTGGCAAGTACTTTGAAAAACAATAAAAGACTGAAATTTAAACTATTTCTTTTTGTTAAAGCTATTTGCAAAATTAAAAAGACATCCCTCGTAATAGAGGTATCCACTGATTCTATACGAAGAGAAAAGAAGCTGAAGTAAGATTTGTAGTTCCAAAACCATGCAGTTTCGACCAAAGCAAATCTCGCACTTGTGTAATTTTCTTATGTTGTAATGAAAAAAAAATTTTTTAGAATACCATGAAACGATTATGTTGTATTTGTTTTTTTATGCCAAAAAGTTTTATAGTTTTGATATTTAGATTTATTCACTAAACGATAGAGGCATTTAAGGCTTCTTTTAACAAATTATTTTGTTGTAAATGGTTAAACAGCGCAATCCCATTTTAAACAGCTTAACATGACATTATCTCAATGCTCCACAGGCAACATAAATATAACAGGAATGTGCTTTGAATATGCCAATAATATGCTGTAAACATAACATATTCTTGTTTACTCAACGTTAATATCACGTAAAGGATGAAAGCAGATGGAAGTACATAAAGCGGATGGGCCGATGAATTTACGACTGGTTTCCATATGGGAGATGAAAGAGGGGACGTCTTAAAATCAACTGGAACTCCAGGATAAACCAAGCCATGAACGAAAGAGGATTAGAAGAACTGGTCTGGGAGCATCGAGGAAGATGGATGCGGAAAACGGAACTAGCCGTAAAAACACCGCTAATATATATTAATACTTTTACTAATTTTATTAAGTAAATTAACAGTAATCGTGAATTTTATGGAATAAGAATAGTAACCAGAAAATTCAATATATTTATAATTTTCGGGAAATTCATCATTTTTTTAATGAGAATGAGGAATAGTGTTACTTCACACGCAAATAACTATAAGATGAAAATTAATAAATATAAGATGAGTTAATCAATTTCCAAATCAACCATTGATAAAACTAACATCAAAATAGCTTAAAAAACCAGGTAGGGCATATACGTATTTCAAGCATCAGCATCCTTTTTTCGTGGTTCACCCATAACCTAACGGCCATAATCACCACACCATGGCCTGGAATACTAAGCCATTTTCAAATTTTTATTAAATGTATGAACTCGTCTTTACATTAGACGAGTTGAAATTTGAAAATGGCTTAGTATTTCAGGCAATGGTGTGGTGATTATTGCCGTTAGGTTCTGGGTGAACTACGAAAAAAGAGTGCTGATGCTTGAAACACGTATATGCCTTGCCTGGTTTTTAAAGCTATTTTGAGTTCTTATTATTATAGGTAGGATAAATTGGAATTGATAAACGAAGTGAAACGAAATCAGTAGGAGTTTATGTTCCTTCAACAATCGTGATTGTATATACAGAATTATATAAGATCTTTGAAGGAACATAAACTACTACTGATTTCGTTTCACTTGGGTTATCAATTCGAATGTATCCTACCTATAATAATAAGAACTCTGTAATTAAAGGAGTTGACACGTTTAATGAAAATTTGAAAGTAGCTTAGCAAGTCCAGGCCATGGTGTCGTGATTATAGCCGTTAGGTTATGGGTGAACCACGAAAAAAGGGTGATGGTGATACCTGTTACCTGATGCTTGAAATATGGCTGAATTCATCAATGGCTGAATTGGAAATTGATTAACTGATCTAATTTTCATCATTTTTGTTTATTAAAACAATGAATGTATTTTTCGAAATATTGAATTATAATTATGATAGATTGCTACCAGAACAGAGGAATTTAGAATTTTTTGTTTATTGGTTCATTAAAAAATTAATAAGAAAATATCTTTACGAATATTTCATGGCCCATGTAATTGATACCAGGGCGGCATCAATTACACGATTTGAGTAATCGAAAACCACTGATTTTTGTAACTACAGGTAAAAGTTTAAAATTAAATTTGCATTGAAGAAGATTAAGCGCTCTTCATCTTTTTACAAAGAAAATTATTAACTTACTTGAAAAGCCATTGGACCTTGATATATACGATCTAAAGTTTCAACTCCATTCCATTGAAGTAGAAGAGCAAGTATTGATTTCAAAGGTACATTTAATCCAATTATCAAAAATAATGTTCGTCGAATGTATCCAAAGCAATTATTTGCGTTTGGTCCAATGCCATATATATCTAACGCTTTTATAATCCATTGCATCAATGGTTTCATTGATCAAGTTATAGAGTTATATAAAAAAACTATTTGCAAAACTGATTATAAACTTAATTTAATACATAAGCCATGTTAATACAAAGTATTCTCTTTACTTTTTATTTCCGAAAGATATTGCATAATGGACAGTTATTAAAAATCCGACAATAGTTTTGTTGAAACAAGTATCAATCTCTTAAGACCCAAAAATACATCTTATCAAGATAAAAAAAATCAAACAGACCATTCAAGATGCTCCTGGGAAGAGCTTCGGTCGAATACGGCAGGAAATATCCGAACAATTGGAATTACAGGTATCAAGTACTGTGTCCTTTAAATAAATTAACCTAGTTGAGGATTTTATACAAGTTGTTTATATTTGAAAATTGAGTAAATAAATTGAATTTTCTATGTGTGTCTTGGGCCACCCATTTCTATTAGAACCTCTCATAGGTTTCCCCAAATCCAACATGTCAAAACAGAAAATAGAACTCTCGGGATTTTTCAATTAATTGGTGGATGTTTAGAATTTGCTCCCTGGTCCCCTTTCCTTTCACAAAACCTGCTTGTTCTTGCGGAATCTGTCTTGTGAGATATTGTTTTGCCTTTCACTGAGAATGTGAAGGAGGATTTTACTAGCATGATATATTAATCTATTTATTATGCAGTAGAACCTCTCTAATCCGTCACCTTTGGGCATGATAGTATGGTTGGAACACAAAAAAGGTTGGATTATCAGAAAAACTGAAAAATACGGATTTACAATAAAATAAATAATCTCTGAACTCAAAAATCACTGTATTGTTCTCTACAGTAAAAACACTGCAAAAAATCGCACAAAAGCTGTTATTATTATTGAAAAAGAGCAATACATACTGTATGTATTTACTGTAATAATGTGCAGCAATAGAGCACGAACAGGGAGCTGTTTTGTTTCAAGTCTTTTTCAACAGATGGAACGAACTCGTTGAAAAACTAAGATTTGAAAATATTGCAATCCATCCAAGCAGATTTTTGATTATGGTAATAAACCGGCAAGGAAAATAAGTTTCTGTTTTTGAATGCCCTAGGCTTCTTAGATTTGCCAATAACGAACAGGGGTAGCTTGTGTGTACTATCAGCGTTGCTGCAAGGAGCAATGGTTAGCCTGTCTTTTATAAGTTTCGTTCCTGCTACGGTTTCATTTGATGCAGCGAGCGTTTTATTTGGAAGCATTATATAGTTTTGTCCTGTCTCGTCTATGTTATAGACTTGGCAAGGTAACAAACAGTTCATATTCTTCGACAATTTCTTGAAATTTCACAGAAAACTTCTTAGAGGTTTTCCAGCGATCTATGCAGCCTTCACTAGCTGCGAACTCACTTCCCTCTTCTAATTTTTTGTGCAATGCTATTGCCTTTTCTTTTATAATGGGCCCAGATATCGGTGTTCCTTTCCTTCTTTCTTGGAAGAACCACATCCACAATGCGTTGTCAAGCGGTACAAATTTAGGTTTTTTCAATGTAACTATTAAGAACGTTTTCACCATCTATCGTCAATGTACATGATTCAATGTCTTTCCGATTTCTTCTTCAATCTTTTATTGTCCAGTCTTTGTAGCACTGCTAATTTTTCATTTAATGAAAGAGTAAAGTATTTACGTTTCAGTGACGTGTTGAAACACACACAACTGTACACACAATGTAAAACAAATACTGTAACGAACACATAAGAACACTGTCGTAAAACCAACGAACAGTAAGCACTAAAAACTGCACAGTATATACAGTACAAAAAACGCGCACAACGACAGAAACGATACGAGAGATGACGGAGCACTAAAGCGGACAAGCGATAACAACAAGTAAACAACAATGGCGCGACGGGTGGTGAGTCACCGATGAGTCGGGACAAGTTCGGTTCGAGCACGGTCGGATCAACCGAAGTGGCGGACCAGCCCAGGGCGGATCAAGGGGGTTTTGCTATATGTTTGTACATTTTTTAGTTGAGCCTTCTTGTGAAATGGGATGAATATAGATTCAGTGATTCATTTGGGTATAACACGCTGTACCAAACTTTCTTACATGCGGCATGCAAAATGTTTATTCCAGTCTCATCATTAATTTTAATGCGTCAGCAAAACGACTTACATTACGCAATATCATTTAGCGGAAATCTGACATTTTGAATTGTATCAAAAATTCTAATATGAAAATGTGTACATACTGTTCTTTACAGCGTGCACACAACTGTGTTTATCCGATTTAAATTTTCGTAATAAAATGCGACGTTGCCACGTTTAAAGTTTTAAGAATGTTTAGTTTTTATTTCAAATATCCTATAATCCTGTAATATCCTGTAAAAAGGCTTTTGTCGAAAACGGCTTTGTAATTTTTTTTGTATCGATTATTTTTTATCAACTGAATTCAGATGTCAATTTTTTCTGGAATCAAATCCAGATACTTATTAAAATGGAAAAAAAAACTCACTTAATTATTTTCAAAAAAATATTTTGTTGCTCAAAATCGGATAAGTATATTCAATTCCTCAAACTGTCAAATGGAGTTGTCTTTAGTGTAAGTTGTCGAAGTATAATATACTCTACTATTACAGAAACCCAGTTATTTAAAATAAGATTAAATTATATTAATCTTGTTATTTCTTTCAAGATTAAATTATTTTAAAAATTAAATTATCTGTTTTATTATCAGCGAGTTAAATTTAGTTATAAATATTATAAACTAAATTTAAACTTTATGTAGTCATTTGGGAAAGCGGTATAAATATTTAGGATACATGTTGGCGTGAACATGTAAGTTAAAGAATCAGTGGATATGAGGACAAATATTCTGGACGTATGCGTTAAAAGTATCATGAGGTGTGGGGCAGTATGTGAAAGAGGGGAGGTAGAAATAGGATGTTTGAAGAGAATAATCGGAGTTAAGATATCTACACCGTGTGAGATTCTATTGCAGGAATTCGATAGCTATAAATATTGGGTAGCTAAGTTCAAAAAAATGGTAAAATTTGAGATGAAAGTGTTCATGGGTGAGAGTGACAGATTGGTGAAGAGTACATACAGGGACAGGATTGAATGAGGTGAAACATGGTATACTTTGGAATCATTGGTTTATGAGGAGAAAAAAGCATGTGAATAGATAGGATGGTCTTTGAATAGATGGTATGATATGATAAAGAATGGAAGAGGCATAATAAATGAAATATAAAAGAGCATGAAAGCAAGAGAGAGATTAAAGAATACGGTAAAGTAGGTAAAATGAAAAGTATAAATGGATAAGAGCGCAGCGAGGTATGCATGAGTACTTAAGTCCTAGATGCAGGATTGAGGAAAGCGAGAAGTTTAGATGTGGAATCTGTAGTATTTGTAATGAGGAAGAAGAAAAATGGGAGCATTGGGTGAAAGAATGTAAAGGAATATAATGGAATGAGCAAGAGAGAGAGAGAGAGAGAGAGAGAGAGAGAGAGAGAGAAGAGTTTGATAATTGCAGAGTGTGTTTGGGATAGGATGGTAAAGGGGTTGGAGTGATGAGGAAAATTTTAAGGGAAATAAAGATAGGAGAAGGAAGATGAAGTAACAGTAAAACCAAGTAAGGATCGAACAGAAAAACGGAATTAAGGAACAACAAGAAATGACTTTCATCTAGTCTCTCCTACCTATTGTATTTCTTGGTTTAGTTAGCTAGTTAAGAATTTGTATGTTTTTTATAAAGAATTATTAGTTTGGTTGTATAGAATCAATTGAAGGTATTGATGCCAATATATATAGTTTTCAGTAGGTTTGAAGTAATTTATGAGAAGAAAGTTCGTTTCGGAGCAAAATTAAATCTTATATCTTTGTAAAAATAAATCCTCTACTAAATCCTCTTGTTAAAAACTAGTGTTTTGCTGTCCTTTAATGTTGAAAAGAAGAGTGCAATGTTTTAAACAATCTTGTTTCCGTGAAAGTGGAAAATATAGCATTTTCAAACTTACGTAACATTAAGAGAAGTCTACTTTGCATTTGTGTAATTATATATAGTGCGCCGCTTTTAAACAATAATTTTTTTTATTTCTCTAATAACACCTTGCATATTTTTTACATTTTGTTATTTGATAGCTTGTTTAATTGACTTTAAAAGGATATCTAACAATGAGGGGTCCACCTTTAATGGTTCCTTAATATACATTTTAATATAAAAAATTTCATGTTCATAAACACTTATAATGGCTTACGAGAAAAGATGTAAGAGTAAATATTTTACAATTAATGAGGTCTATATGTTGATACTATAACAACTTAATAAATGTGATTGTCAATGATGGGGTCAAATTGTTATTTTCTGAGGGAGCAAACTAGATCCGAATAGTTATGTTTAATCATCTATTAGAACTCAAGGCAACTTTCAAATATATTATAGTTGCAACATCGTACGATCCAGTTCTAAAATATATAGGAATTAGATTTGATTTTCAAATAAGATGGGACTTGAAATGGGACTCAAAACTAACAAGTATATGAGAAAGACCATCTACTCAATTAAAGTGCTTAGAAACACACTAACACCTCGTGAACATCTACAATAGACGACTACAACAAATTTCCACCTGAAATTAAAAATTGCTAACAAATAGTATTTGAGAAATATATTTGTAAAAATATCTTTTATAATTTCGTCACTATGTCTTTTATAATTTCGTATCATTTACTTTTTTATATCCAATTTATATTTATTATAAAATTTATTATTGGGAAGAGTAAGCAGTTAGCCTCATCTGATTAGTTTTATACAACCGATTGAGACAAAACTGCATTTGCTTTTAACTAAATCCACAATTATTTCTAAGCTATTCACTGAAATCTTATAGCTTATTTTCATAATTATTATTTTCAATTAAATTTTTATTCATTTAGTAGTATATAATTTGTCAAAATCTTCTGAAAATTACATTGTTTTGTCATGTATCTAAAAAATAAAACTACTATTTACATTGTAATTAAATTGAATATTTATTAGTAAATAATTACTTTTATTGCAAAAATTCGTTGAGAACATAACAGCTAATCTATAATTTCCTCCTTATAATTATATTTGAAATAGATATCCAAATTGAATTTTAAATTGGATTTACAATGATTTAAATGTAATATTTTATTTTATATCTTTAAAATAATAATACATTTCTTTTTAGAAAATTTAATTTCATTGTTTACTGAACGATTGAAATTGTTTCACGATATTATTTTTATTAAGTCAAAATAAATATTCATAGAATATCAGATTAAAATTTTAGTATTAATTTAAATTGATATATTCAAATTTATAATGATTTATAAATATCACTAAAATTTTATTCATGGAATTTAAAGGAATAAGAAAACCTAATTATCTTCAAATCCATTTTTTTATATAACCGACTTTATATAATTTTTTATCTTTTTAATAAATATGGTAAATATATAAATAATTTTGTGTAATCATCTTCTAATTTATTTGTTCAGAAGTTTAATAATAATAATTTTTAAAATAAATCTTCTAAATCATAATTAGAATAGTCCAACTCTAATTTTTGTCTTCTTTAATTAATTGCTCGAATGTTTTTGAATCGTACCGCTATTATTTACACCATTCGGCGGGGCTGTTGAAATATTTTTGAGCAAATTGAGTAAATTGTTCCCATGTACATTCCATGCCACAATTTGGTATTGGAACCTGTTTAGGTTTGCTCAATAACCAATCTTGGTAAAAAATCTGGAAGTAAATTTAATTTAATTTAATGATAATAAAAACTTTTCAGTCCATATGCAGGGTAATGCATTAATCAGTTTTTTTTTGAGCCATCAAAATTGACTGTTATTGTTTTTAATAATATTATGAAAACATCAACGATATGGTAATACTAGTCTATCCTATATGATGGTAGACGAGGGTTAGAAAGTTATTTAATAAAAACAAGAACCCATTGTACAGAGTCACGCTTTCTGTGACCAACGTGGTGACTTATTTCGACGCCATGTGGCAAGTCGCCACGCTAATTCATATTATGCTAACTCGCTATTTTAAGATGTTCCAACTCGCCACTCCATCGCCACCTTTTTGCAAAAAATTCATGAATTTAATAAAAATACATGGTCACTTTGGTTTGTCGTTTTATCTCTAATTAACGCATTACGGACCAGATTAAGTACTCCTTTAATAGATCATCAGAATTAAGAAAAAATTAGAAAAAACTTATATCCTACCTACCAATAGAGATAAACCTGAAAATATCAGTGGTAGTCAAATGACGACCATTGGACTAAAATAAATTGTTATTATAATTTTCGAGAAAATATATTTTATTATTTTTGCGCCATTCTAGAAATCTTATATATATATATGTAAAATTTACATGTAATTTTTTAATTTTTCTAATATTTTCTTTCATATTTTAACAGTCTTACAAACCATATATTTTTATGCACAATTTTAACCTAATTTTTATTGTTTATTATGTCATTTAGCAAAACACTCCAAGTGAAAACCAACGTTGCATTTTTTTACATTGTTCACGGACTACGTTTGCAACACACACATTTTCTTTGTTTACCTTCAAGGGTTTTTTCCAAAATATGCCCTCGGATCAAATCAGACTTCCAATGGAATTCTTGTAAATTTTATTACAAGGGGTCTGCCTGATTTTTTTGGAGGATTAGAAATCAAATCTTGTTGTAAATATAACTTAGAAATACTGGAGGGGACATACGGAAGTCCAATAATGATATTACTTTGTGCAGTACATAAACATTAAAAAGAGCAACGTCAATTGCTTTGTAAACAACTGGAAGTACCAATTCTTTCCTCTAAACCTGATTCAGTATTTTTGGACACTCCAGTCCAATTTATCTAGTCGTATTCCCGGCCTAATGTAAATGGACGGTTTATATAAACTTCTTCCGTTTCGGATTTGGACCATCTTCTCACTTTTTCAAGAGACAGCAACCCTAAATTATTTGTTAACATTTTTACACACTTTTTATCGTTCCATGTTATTACAAGTCTTTAGTTTTTCTTTTTAAATCGTTGTTTTCCTAATCACATGTTCCTCTATTTTCCTTTTTCATTAGGGGATCACTTTTGATACAACAATTGTTCATTCTATTTATTCATGCAATTACAGTTCCTCTTATAGCACTTTCATTCAGTTTGCACATCAAATGAAAACTTTAAAAAAAATTATCAAAATAGAACGAATGCTCACTAGATTGTTTTACATGAGAAGCCAAAGATAACACTACAGAAGATCCTAAACTCTCAAAATATTTCTCTTCATTTCTGCCTTCATATAAATCCATATGAAAACAATATCCTGTCACCGATGAACACAATGCCCATTGCTTAAACCCAAATCTGATGGATTTACCTTTTCTAAACTGTTTGAGATAATGGTGCCCCTAATAGCGAACCATTTGAAAGTTCCACAGAAGAAATACCGAATTTCTTAAAGTTTGCATTCATTTTTTCTAATAGCGGATTTTAAAAATTTTGTCCCGTTTTTCTATGTTAGGCAAGAGAGAATGATCATTAAAATATACATTTCTCTTTATCTCCGTAAATCGATTTCTCGTCAGACAATTTCTCACACATTGGATATTAAAATCTTAATCTTCAGACTTCAATTTTTCTTGTGGCAATGAATGATATATATCCTGATAACAATAGAATACCAATAACCTTTCGCAAACAATTCTGATTAGACTCGTGACGATTTTCTTGAGAAGAATATAGTTTACTTTGATTTATAATAAATTCCAGTAGATCTTCACTTACAACTTCTTCAAAAATTTCAACAGGCAAGTTGCCTCTTAAATTTTCTTTCATCCCGTTAAGGGTAACTTTAAATTTTTTTATTCAAAAGAAAGTGCAGAAAAATCTGCATCGACTACTTTTTCCCAATATGACCACAGTTTTAGGTCTTTTTTGTTCAATTGTTTGGTAAATGAATTACCCCGGAACATCTTTGGTCGACTTCACAGTTTTAGGTCTTTTTTATTCAATTGTTTGGTAAATGAATTTCCCCGGAACATCTTTGGTCGTTGTATCCTCTAGATCAGCAGCGTCCAACCTACGGCTCGATTCGGCTCGCGAGCTCCTACTCGGGTATAGGTAAATTAGTGGCCATTTACCGCGTATTTTTTAAATTTATTTAAAATATTTTCTATGGATTTGATTAAGTACAATATTCATGATTAAATAACTACAATATTCCTGCGGATACAAGTCTAAAAAGTTCGTTAGCACTATAGTTCATTTAAAAAGTAGGAGGACTAAGTTAAATTTTACGCGCGGAAATGCACAATTCTAATTTGCTGAAATAGAATCCGTTTTACATTGACGCCATCAAACGCCATCAGTACAACGGACTGCCAGTGCAGTCAATTTTTTTGTTTGATTTAGTCCTAGTTTTTAAAATGTCTCTGTGCGAGATAGGTATTTACATTTGCAATTGACTAGTAAAGGGAGTAGAAAACTCAAGTCGAAATAGTTTTCAGTCTGCCGTTAGGCCTTAACGTTGAGGACGTAGAATTTTTTTACCGCGAATAATGTCGACGAGAAATAAAAAACGTAAAGTTAATTCTGAGTGCCCCGTTTTCCAAGAAAAATGGACAAACATGTACTTTTTTGTCGCGCAAGGGGAGAAGTGCTAGTGCCTTATTTGCAAGGTATTTCTGTGCTTAAGGAACAAAATATTAGCCGACATTACGATACCAAACATAAGCAAACATATAACCAATACGTCGGTGTGTGTCGCGAAAAAAAATTGCTAAATTACGAGGAGAAATCGGCCAGCTAACAAAACGAAAAATGATAATGAATCAGTTGTGAGATCTAGCTATCAAGTTGGTCATATTATTGGCAAGGAAGTTCATCCAGTTTCTGATGGTGAATTGGTTAAATATGCATAATAGCGGTAGTGGAAGAATTGTGGCCGGAAAAGAAAGTGCATTTGAATCTGTGAGTTTATCACGTATGACAATGACAGAAAGAGTAGAAGATTTAGGAAGCGATCTTATGGTGCAATTAAAATCAAAAGCAGGTCAATTCAAAATGTTTTCCATTGGCGCAGATCAATCTACAGACGTGACTGATACTGTGCAATTGCTAGTATTCATCCGTGGTATAAATAACAGATTTGAAGTTACGGAAGAACTTGCCGCAATGAATCCGAAATTTTTGATGACCTGGGCCTTGAGTGGAATAAATTAATGGCTCTAACCACAGATGGTGCACCATCTATGGTTGGTCCGCACAATGGGCTAGTAACCAGATTAAAGCAAAAAGTGGTGGAATCAAATGGATCACTGCTTTTGGATATACATTGCATCATTCACCAACAAAATCTTTGTGGTAAAACTTAGATCATGTTATGAAGCTAGTTACTAAATCCGCAAATTTCATAAGCTCTCATGCTACAAATCACAGAGCATTCAAAGAATTTCTTTTAGAAATTGAAGCCGAATAGGGTGATGTAATTTATTATAGTGATTTTATTATTATAGTTTATTACAGTTTTTTTGATTTGAAAGTTTTTTTGACATGAAATTGATATATTTTTTTATTGAAAAGTCAACTCAGCTCCACGACCTAAGTAACCCTGCGTGGCTCTGGGATTTAGCTACCCTCTGTGATTTGACTGCTTATTTAAACGAACTTAATCTCAAATTTGATTTAAGTGCGTTTCAAGGAAAATTAAAGCTTTTCATACAGCAAACGGAAAAAGGACTATTGACGCATTTTGCGACTTGCGCTGCTTTAAGTAAGGAGCAGAAAAATGATCGTTTCCAAAAGGAAAAATTATCAACCTGATGCAATTACTGACGCAAAAATTTCGAAGATAGATTTGCAGATTTTCACCGGATTAAAAATGAAATACGCTTGTTTGACAATGCTTGTTCAGTAACCGTTTCTACGGCGCCATTTGAATTACAATTAGAACTAATAGAATTATAATGGCAAACCCATTACAAGATCTTTTTCGTAAGAAATCTTTACCAAATTTTTATGCAGCGTTAGACTCTTATCCGAATTTCCACAAACGGACGACCAAAATTCATATATAATCTCCGGCATGCAATAATTTTTACGAAACAAACTGTGAAGAGTCATGGCAACTTGGATATTCAGAAATAATATATTTTAATTATTTTATGTAAAACTCGTTTTTTATTCAAAACTATTAGATTTAGGTATACACATATGAAACATTAAAATAAAGGTATTTTTATTTTCTACCTACTGGTAGAAAAACCTATAGGATGTTCTATTTAAAATAACAGAGAAAATTGCATGTGAAAAACTGAAAATTAAATGCTATTTATTTCTAATTTGACAAAAAGTATCAAAACCATTTAAGCAGAAAAATAAGTAAATAAACGCAAATAAATATGAGACATAAATTAAAACCTCAGTATTTATGTTATTTACTACCTTTTTACTACAGTTATTTTTTCGATAAATAAATGAAAACTTAAAATAGTTGTCAAAATGGATTATTTATTGCACGGCCAACTCCATCGAATTAAAAAAATCAACCAAATTGAGAATTCTGTTACAAAATTGGAAGTATCTCAAAAGCAAAAGCAGAATCAATTAAAGAAGGAGGGGATGCTTTAACACGCATACTTCAAAAACTCTTTAACGCATGTCTTCTGAATGGTATAACCCCCTCTCAATGGGGATTGTTCTCATGCATAAGAAGGGGGATATTGCTGATTTAAGAAACTATCGACCCATTAGCCTTTTATCCCATCTTT
>WYDF02159807.1:0-22396 GCA_009867245.2 Adranes taylori
TGTCTATTGTTTTTTGTAAGAATTATTGTTTTAGTTTTTGTATGCCAATAAAGGTTTTATCTATCTATCTATCTATCTATCTTGCAATTTTAGATAAAAATGTTTCAAATAGAATTGAACGAGCTGTTTGTTGGTGGTCTATAGAATAAAGATTATTCAAGTTTATAGTTCCTGAAATATACCAAAAAGTTTGTAAAATTTTAAATCTGGCAACATCGCGTTCTATACCAATTGCAGGGATGGCACTACTTTCATTCGACGCATAGTACAATATACTTATGCGAGCGAAATTTCAGTCTTCTAATTTTAAAACTGAATTTCTGAATAAAATAATCATTCCCAAAATTATAATGTGCACCTGCCACTGATAACAACATTTATTCAATTGCAAAAGTAGTTTATATGTCTTATACAACGTAAAATAATTTTTCCTGTAACTTTGCATATATGAGATATTATGTAGCCCTTACAAGTATATAATATGACAGTTGAATGTCGGTTGCCATAGCGACCAGGTTGCGAAATGTTAAGTTATTAAGGGTCATATCGTTGAAACGATAAGAGTTAGATCCATCATATGTGGCATCAATTTAAATAGAATGACAAGGGCTAACAAAATACATAAAAATATAGAGGGTGTTACTAAAAAGCTTTTTGAAAAAAATTCTTGCTCTAAATCAGTTCAGTATATTTAAATGCTCATAGTGGCACAATTGATGGCCTTTAGATTTACATATGCTCCCCAAATTTCATTTTTTTCAACTTTCATAGAAACTGAGATATTTGGGGTAGAAGAAAATGTTTCAAGGTCAAATTAACACCAATGCTGATATTTTTTAAACCCAGTTAATCCCTTAAATATTAAAGTATCTTTCGACAAAAGAATAATAGTGTGCACCTGCGTACCAAATTTCAGCCAAATCGGTCCATTAGGTTAGGAGTAATTCTTGAACATACATCAATACATATGTACATATAAATGCCGAAGAATCGACCTTTCTTTTAATTTTTTGAGCAAGAAAACATTTTTCTAGAAAAAAAACCTTTTATATGAAAAATTGTTCCTTATGGTCCCCTATTTGAATTGCATATTAACGTATTGTACTAATTTCGATACAAGAGACGTACTAAGGTGAAATGGAAAAAAATCTCAAAACATGAAACCTATAACTTTCATATACCTATACGTATTGCATACGTATATGGTATGTGAAAGATAAAAAATGTTAACATTCTTTGCCTGACGCCAACTGTAACCTCAAAAATATCCCCAATCCCATTTATTTTAATTCCGAATAGTCTGTAAAATTTCTCCTAATTTGAACGCAATAATATCATTTATTGTGTAAGAAAAACTATACATACTGGCCTGAAGATGAAGATTTTAATATCCAGGTGAGAAATTATCTTACGAGAAACATATGTATGGAGATAAAAACATTTACATTTTAACGATAATTGTCTCTTGCCTAACATAGAAAAACGGGACGAAATTTTAACATCCGTCCGCTCTTAAAAAAAATGAATGCAAATTTTAAGAAACGGTATTTTGTATATGTAACTTCCAATAGATGAGTAAATGATTTGCTATTATGGACAACATTTTCTGCATATGTTCTAAGAGCATATGTTCTATTTTGATTTTTTTTTACAAGTTTTAATTTGATGTGCAAATGGAACAAATTGGTATAAAAGGAACTGCAACTACAAGAATAACTAGAATATACAATTGTTCTAACTCTAATAAAAAAAAAAAGAAGATCGTGCGACAAAATTCTTGCGATAACATGAAACTATTACAAGTGTGTAAAAATGTTAATAAAGATTTCTAATCAAAAATGTCAGGAAAACCCCCTATAATACAATCCACAAGAATTTCAGTGGAAGTCGGATTTGATCCAATAGGGAATATTTTTGGATAGAACTCTTGAAGGTAAACAAATAAAATTTGAGTGTTGCAAACGTACAATGCGTGAACAATGTACAAAAGACAACGTTGATTTGCACTTGGAGTGTTTTGCCAAATGGCTTAATAAACAATAAAAATTAGAATAAAATTGTGCATAAAAATACATATTTTGCAAAAATGTGAAAATATTACACACACATAAAATAAAATATTGCGTATTGTCACATTTAAATTTGATGGATAATTTCATGAGCAGCATGACTGGCAAGAGAGAATCATTTTAATGGGGTACGAAGCGATTCCCTTCTACACTACGGGATCCTTTCGTACAATGACTACAAAAAGTTATACACTTTAATACCCACTATAGTCTACCGGCTACAAAATAAGTTATAATCCCTAGTTTACCAACACTATTTAGAATGAAACACAAGACTTAGAAATTATTAACATTGTCACCCCTGATTTGAATTTTATGAGACTCAGTCAACCAAAATTATAATCTATTGAAATGAAACGTTGGTGTGGTGAAAAGTTATTCAATAAGCAGTAAAAATATAATATGATATAATAAAATATAAAGAAAGATGAACTTAATAATAGAAAAGACAACGCCCTCGTTAATTGACGCGCAGTGAATGACAAATCAACTAACTAATGCAGTGAATGACAAATCAACAAAAGTCGCATATGTCAGCAGTACCAACTCGTATATGCGCGCGTAATTTAAAACTATTAATACGGATTACAATACATTTCAACACTCCCTCTTATTCGAATCATCCCAGTTTTATGCCTAATTTATATCTAGTATTTTCAAATTTCACAAATTGCAACAGATTTGTTAGGATATCGGCAATTTGATCGTTAGTTGGGACGTATTATATTAATAATTCGTTATTTTCAATCTTTTCAACCTAACTTTATAGCACTTTGATTACCACAACATAACGTAATAACATTATAAAACACCGTAATAACATAACGTAATTATATTATGTCTGGACAAGCAGTAATAGCTGCAAATATTAAAGATCCTACAGCTTGTCGATATAGAACTGAAGGGTTTATTTCATTCCTGCTTCTACTTTTGCATAGTACTGTGTTTGAATCAGCTGTCGTTTTGCTTATTTTGGCTTCATCTATGTAAAATCGACGAATTATTTTTTGAATATAATTATTGATATGTATAAAAATTGAATTGTTTCCTGTTCTACGTACAATTTCTAAAGCAACGAAATTATTCAGTTCATTCACTGTAATTTCGAAAGTACTTTTCATCTTGTTGATATATATTTGATGGAGTATTCTAACATGATTTGACATAATCAATCCATCGTCAACATATAAGATGAACAGTATTAAATCGCCATTGACAATAGCTTTAAAAACTCATTTTTCAGATTCACATTGTTTAAATCCATATGACTAGGAAATTTGAAAATTTGCTGTACCAGCATCTCGGGGCTTGTTTGAGTCCATATAATGCCTTTTTCAATTACAAATTTGATTATTATGGTTTCCGATTCCTGACGGAGGATCCATGAAGATTTCTTAGTTTAACTCACCGTGTAGAAAAGCTATTTTGATATCAAATTGTAATAATTCATAATTGTTCTTCGCAATTGCAAGAGCAATTCTAATTGCAAGAGCAATTCTAATTTTATCATATCGGGTTGTAGGTGCAAATATTTGACTATAGTCTATCCCTTCTATTTGATTAAAGCCTTAAGCTCATAGTCTGACTTTGTATGTTTCAACTTCGTCATTTTTATTCCGTTTCACTTTAAAACCCCATATAAAACAAATTGTTTGTCTATTTAATGGCAACGTTGTAAACTCCCATGTCCCGTTTCTTTCTAGGGCTACGAGTTCTTCTTCGATTGCCCTTTTCCAGTGTTTACTGTCTACACATGTCATTGCTTCTTCATATGTTGTTGGCAGATCTACGTCAAAAAGCAGATTTCCTCACTTTCTCTTTCAAAACCTAAAAATTCTGGCTGTTGTTCCTCTTCGTTCATATTTCGTGTTATATCATTTTGTTCATTGATAGGAATGCGTATATTATTCGTTCTGGGTAGAATTACTTCATTGTTTTTATTACAGATTACATCACGTGCTATTTTAATCTTCTTACTAACAGGATCGAACAATCTATGATTGATTGATTCATTATCATATCCTACTAGAATCGATTTCTTGCTTTTTGGTTCCAATTTCTTTCGGAGACAGTCAGGGGCATGAACAAATGCTTCATTGCCTAATACTTTTATGTGATTTAGTTAAGACTTCTTTTTCGTCCATAATTCAAATGGTGTTGTATTTGGAGTGTTTACATTGGTTGTTCTGTTTAAAACATATACTGCTGTATTCACTGCTTCTGCCCAGAAGCAGTCAATACAGCAGTGCGTTTCACAGTTTTCTATCAATGTAATCTGACCTAGTTCATTTGTAGATGTAATTATGCACATTGCTAGAGTATCTTTCTTATTTCAGGATTCCATTTCAGCATCTCAATCGGCTTTGTCTAGCTTGCCTGTGGCAATCTCGTATATACCTTTTACATTTAAGGCACATTTCACTTTTGGTAATTTTTACCATCAAACTTGCTTATAGTATATAAGTTTAAGTTGTCTGCCATTGTGTTTTTTTTTAATAAAACGACACAACAGCGACTACACAAAAACAAAACGTAATGTACGAAATAACGAATGACTGTTTACTTTTTCCACCAATTCTCACACCCGTATACGCTAACTGGGCTCATAACCGATTGAAATGAGACTTGGGTGTGGTGAAAACCTATGTTCTATGCATTTTATATAAATCTTCTCCCAATGCAATGGACAATTTAATGTACATATTAAAATTATTTACTATGGTCAAATAATTCTAAATTCTATACGAATTTTTTAGCCTATACGAATAACTTGACATATTCATCAAAAATTAGTATGCCTGAATTATCCATGTAATTAATATATCTTATGTACATAGCTCTCTGCGGAAACAAAAAGTACAATTTTTTATTTTGAATGTAAATTTAATATTTATGAAAATAATATAGAATTCTGTAATATAGATGATTTTGTTGGTGGTAGAGTTTATTTACATTACATAGAGTAAATCAGTTTTTTCGCAGCCGATTCTATATTTCTGTTTTTTCAAAAGACTTTAATTTTTTACTCGAACCTATTTGCATATATGAAATTTGCCAATATAACATAGAACACTATTTTCCCACCTGTCTTTCCAAGCGCACTATCTTTAATTTACGTTATTGTTATCTTGCTAATTTTAATTTATATTTGTTAAAAGTCTAAAAATTTTAAGAGCTATTTAAATGTATTACACAGAATAGTATATTTAGGAGGGCAAAGCAACCAGATTAACACTCCTTCAAAGTTGAGATATTCCCATTTTGCGCTAGTGTTTCCACCACTAATTATATAAAGTATACACAATCAAATACGTTAACCTTTTCAAAGTTAATGATACTTAACAGATATTTGTACTAGATTATTATTGAAACAAAATTGTCTATCAGGATGCTACAAATGTTTAAGAAGTAGAAATCATGTAAGTCAGTTATAAATATATATCTATTCAATAAAAAACTTTATTTGACTTGGTTCATATGCTTATTTATAATGCTTAATTTTGTCAGTAACTAAGGACTTCAAACATATGATGATATGACCATTTGTAAATCAATAAAATAATAATTTACTAGTACTGTACAACACACAATTGCATTTGAATTATGTGTATCACTTAGTTGGTTTTTTCTGTTTTGCTTTGAGGTTTTCGTTTTACGTACAAAAATAATGGCGTAAATCTTTGGGGAACAAAAAAAATTTTTACGGTACTTCATTTAAATACAGAAACCTCTTTTTCTTTGATGATATAAAATAAAATACATTTCCATGCAATTACAAGAGAAAGAAATTTAAAAAAAATCGTAGATGGATCGGCCACCTCATCTTTTTATATACTGAAATTCAGTAATTTTGCTATGTAGTATACAAACTTGAGCTGGTATAAATGCTATTTTATTAAGAAATATTTAATATCGTTCAGTTTCTTCTAGAAATGTTAAATTTCCCCCCTGAAACGAAATCTAAATGATCACTTAATTATATAACTTTTTTCTTGTTTTAGAAAAAAAAGTTGCTGAATGGAGTATGATATTTTAATGTCTTTTCAACTTGCGCTGAATGGAATGTGAAATTTTTAATGTATTTTCAATTTGCGAATATAGTATTTACAATTATTAGTTAGTAGATTTATTTACACCATTTTATTATATTCTGAAATAAACAATCTGAATAATTTTTAATCAGTTTCCTTATGAACTTTTATGCTTTTATGATTCATTAACCTGGGAAAAGAATTAAATATTTTAGGTCTATTTTTTTAACACTTTCATTCAAATAAAATTATAATCATAAAATAAGGATTTTTAAAACAATTTAAACCATTTAAGATCATAATATTATTTAGATTATGACAATTTTGGTTCTGCAATAATAACCTAAATTAATTCATTGATAATACTATCTTTCTTGTTATTTATAATAATATATTCAGAATTCTTACCTATAATTTAATAGAATTATTTATTTCTTAGCATAGAAGCAACTAATTAGCATAAAATTTTAGGATAGAAGTAATTAGTGTTTCACTTTAAATAAACTTTGATAGTTGATTCAATATCAGACTTTTAAAAATGTTCATAAACATGAAAAAACACTTTTAAGTTACTACTTTCACGTAATTTTTTTTATCGCATTTACGGAAATATATCAAAATTTTGTACCTTTATAAAAAAGAAAAAATTAATGTTTCAATAAAAATGTATAGCTGTAAACACAAAGTATTTAAATCTTTTCCTTAAAAAATTTTATATATCCCTAAATGCGACAAAAAAATTACGTAAAAGTAGTAACTTAAAAGTATTTATAAACATTTTTAAAAAGTCTGATTTTAAATCACCAATCAAAGTTTATTTAAAAGGAAATACTAATAACTTCTATTCTAAAATTTGATGTTAATTATTTGCTTCTATGTTAAGAAATAAAGAATTTGATTAAATTATAGGTAAGAATTCTGAATTTATTATTATAAATAACAAAAAAGATAATATTAATTAATTTTTGTTAAACAGACTTTAGTGGGAAGAAGCGCGGGAAAGAAGGAAGAGTTATCAGGAATGGTTATAATGTTCTGAAGTCATATTATATATGAATAGCACATCCAAGGAACATTATGCGCATGTTCAAAATACATGCTTACAGCATGCATGTCCATAGGATATCAGAATGTGATCAAAAGTAATTTGCAGAGAATATACTTTGTACGAATATCTCACATGAAGGGATGTTCTATGAACATTCAATATACTTAAAATCATATGCGTAGTATATGCTCAGAATAGTTTTGTGCTACCTGGGTATTTAATAAACAGTACAAATAGATATTAGCAAAAACAAAATATAAAGAAAGATAAACTAAATCATAGAAAAGACAGTGCCCTCGTGACTTGACGCAAAGTGAATGATATGAATCACAAATCAACTGACTAACGCATATCAGCAGTACCAACTCATATATGCACGCGTAATTCAAAACTGTTAATACGGTTTAGAATACATTTCAACATACTCAAACTGTTGCACAGCCCTAACGCCTATGAATCGTCTTTCTTAGTCAAGGCTGTTTGAATAAAACAGATGCACAAACTCAAGTATATTAATAATGGTTTAGGTAATGTTACATGCAAATAAACAATAATTCTTCGTACATTCAAAATAAATAACATCTCAAAATAATAAAATAATACTTGTATTCAACTACCTGCAAATAGACTAATAACCATGGCGTTCAAGTTTCGTCAAATCTATTCCCAAATTCATTTTACTAGTTTTGTCGTTTCTACCATCACAAACTTATTTCAGAATTACACCGTTCCCTCATTTATAGTTAATGAACCTTTATTGGCATAAATACAATACAAATAATAGTATTCCAAAATGAATATAAAATAACACCATTTAAAACAAAATTCGTCTAAACCTAAAATGACACGTCAATTGGGGAGAAGAAAATACCATTTTTCTTTCTATTTCCTCTTCCTCCCATCCCACACTACCTGACCTGGACCTGATATGCAGAGTTTCCCTTTTATTTATTTTTTCTCTGTTTTTACTTTTTTCCCTTCCATTTATTTCTTCCACTATTCTCTCATTATTTTACTCCCTTTCCCTCTGTGCCCCAAAGTCGCCCTCCAATTCCTCGCTTCCTCCCTTTCCTCATTCGACCATCCAATCATTACATATTCATTCACCCAAAGCTCCTAATTTTCCTCCATCCTTCCACATAACCTACAGCTTCTTTCACTCTCTCTCTCTCATCCAATATCTATACCCTCTTTCCATGCTCCCACACCTAAACCTTGCAATCAACCTTTTCTCTCTAAAACTTTTATTCGATTTCAAATACTCTGGCACCGCTCTTTCTACTTGTATTTCCTTATACCTTCCGTTATACCTACTGCCTCTTATTTTCTCCCTCCTCTCTTGTCTTTCTACATCCATCATCGTTCTCTCCACTTCCTTTTCACTAACCCGCCCCTCCCCCCCTTTCATCATTCTATCATACCATTCTCTCAACGACCACCCACATCTCTCATATATTTTCTTTCTCTCTATCACCCATATATTTTTCGTCTCTCCCCTTTCCACTTCGTGCATAGCGCATATGTATATCTTCCTCACAATTCTTTCCATCTCTCCTACCATTACCCTCCCTTCATATTTTGCCACCTTCTTTACCCCCTTTACCCAACACTTATACCCCTTTACCTCCTGTAACACGATCTCCCCCGGGGTCGACTTATCCACTCCCAAACTCCTCTTCAAGTATGTCACTGCCATTATTTCAATCTCCTCTCTTTCCCTGGCCGCCCATACTTCTGCTCCATACGTTAACATACTCTACACACACACATTCAGTATCCTTATCCTCATTTTCACCGCATCCCCAAATCTATTCTTCCACACGTTCACTAACCTTTCTGCTGCTACTCCCGCTTTCTTAACTATCATCTTTACATGTTCTCTTACGGTTCCCGTACTACTCATCATGTACCTTAAGTTTTCCACTTCTTCACAAACTTAATTTCCGTCCCATTCATTCCAAACACATCCTTCCCACTTTCTCTCCCTCCTCTTTTACACACCATCACTTTTGTCTTATCCACATTCACCTCCATCCCTCTTTTCCTCATATATCTATCCACTCTCTCTATCACCTCATTCAGCTCTTCTCTACTACCCACCCTGCACACTGTTTCATCCGCGTATCCTAGTGACCATATTCTTTCATACCCCACCAATACTCCCCCTGCCTGGCCCTTTCTTAACACCCCCTCCAAATCCGAAACATATATATTAAATAGACTCAGACTCAGCGGACATCCTTGCCTAATCCCTCTAATCCTTGCCTAATCCCAACATTGAACCATTCTGACACGCCCTCTCCCACTCTAGCTCTTACCCTATTTCTCTAATACATCCTCTTTACATTTTCACACATTCTCTCTGTAATCCCCACCTCCTTCATCCTCCTCCATAACGTCTCTCTGTCCAGACGATCAAATGCTAATTTAAGGTCAAAGAACACCAGGTACACCTTCCTCCCTTCACTAACATTCTTATTTATCACATAATTTAGCATGACTGTATTGTCTGTTGTGCTTTTGTCCCTCACGAATCGGGTCTGCATATTAGATAACACTCCCTTTTCTTCCAACTCCTTCTGTAATTTCCCATTCAACACCCTAGCATACAATCTATATATTCCATTCATTATTGTCACCCCTCTATAACTATCTGCCTCACTTCTGTTCTCCCTCTTGTACACTGGTATTATATCCCCCGCCTTCCATACTTCCAGCTATCTCTTCCCCCTTCCATACTTCATTCATACTCCTTGCTAACGCTTCTATCCCTCTCTGATTCAACTACTTCCATACTTCTAGTGGTGTCCCATCTGGACCTGCTGCTCCCCCCTACTTTATCTTTCCGATTTCCCTTCTTATTTCCTCTACCATTATTTCCTCTCCTATTCCTTCTTCTTCCATCTCCTCCCCCCCCCTCCTCCCATATACTTATCAGCCCAATCCCTCAACATTACCTACTTCGTCTTTGTTTTCTTCCCTTCTTTCCCTTAAGTATCACCATATTTCCTTCTATTTGTTCAACCCCATTATAATTTTCCTCTCTTCTTCCTACTTTTCCGCTCCGACCCTTCTTCCTTCCTCTTTCCACTCCTTTTTCACTTTAACATATACCTGCCAGTTCCCCTCCCCCATTCTTACTTTCCTTAAATATTCCCTAACTTTTTTTTAACTCCCACCATTTCTTCCCATATCCTACTCCTTCCTCTCCCTTTCATTTCCACTGCATACTTGTCTTCTTTCTTTTAACCAAACTTTCCTTAATCCTCTCTGCCAACTACCCCATCTTCCTCACTTTATTTCATCCCACCTTCTCCAACCTTTCCTTGAACCTCCCCCTTTTCTTACTCCCCCATTCATACCTTTCCCTCTCATACTTATTCTTTCCCTCCTCCTTGTACTCCCGTTACCTTATTAATACATTTACATTTATTTAATCTAAATAAAAAAAACTTATAGCATAGTCAATTTAATTTATTTTATTTCAGGAATTCATACTTGAAAGAATGACTTAATTATTTTCCAATAGTGTACTCCACTATGTCCCATATCTAACTCTTGATACTTAATTAAAACTTCAGTTTATTCATGATTTAATTTGGAACAAATTATAATTTTATTTAATTCATGAAATTATTTTCAAAACATTGAGTGACAAGGATTAATCGTACAACTTAAAATTTCTTATTACCGACTATTTTTTTTTTCCTGTAAAAGCTGAGTGTCTTATTACTATCTTTAACTAGCTAATTTCTTACCAACATTACGATCGATATTTCCCACTACTTTACCCCTTCTTATGATAAGTTGCATTCATTTAGTTGTTACATATACATACATACATTTCTGTGTATTCATTTCTAAAATGTAGCGAAAATAATAAAATATATATTGTCCAAGATTATAATATCAATTTATTTTAGTAACCTGTAACTCCCAAGGTAGTTATTTGACTATCACTGATATTCTCAGGTAAATTTCTATTGGTAGGTACGAAATAATTTTTTTTTGTAATTTTTAGTTGATCAATAAAAGATATTGTTTCAAAAAAAATCTGGTCCTTAATGGGTTAATTAAATAAATATTTACTTGATATTTTAATTATTTAAATGAAAAGGAAGCGGAAGAAAGCAAGACATTTAATTTGAAACAATAGTTTATTAGGATATATTTCATCTTGTCAATAATTATTATATTTAGTTAATATGTCTTTGGTATTATATTAAAGGATATGTAAAAAGTAATAATGAAGTGACTTATGTTTTGTTATTACAAATTTGTTATTAAATTCTCACATAAAAATTTAGTACAATGAACAATTGTAAAAATTCACTATTATAACAAAAGTTAAAATATGATAGTAATGATAAAACAATGTAAAAACAATAGCAGCCTTTTTGTTTATAAATATTTTTTTGATTAATATAGAATATATTAATTACACATGTAAATATTTTAATTAATTCAGAATGATTTTTACCAAGACATTTTTGTATGTGTTTTATTTTATTTTAAATATTTCTTTCCCTAGACAATTTTATTTAGAATATTTTTGCAATATTGTATTATATCTTATTATATGTAATTAATTGAATACCGTTTAGTGTGAATCTAAGTTTCTTTAATCTTCTGGAGTGATTTTAATATGTATAATATTAAACATATATAGAGCTATGTAAATATAATCAGATTCTACGAGAGTAATATTTTACATGATCATAAGTTTAATTTGTTTTTTATTTGTTTTAAGATTTCAAATAGTATAACATACAATTTATTTTTTACCATAAGAAGTTTTACATACGTTTTGTTTCCAGACGTAATTCAAATCATTTGCATACATGAGGAAATTAAACATGAAATATTTATTTTGTATTTAGGATTTTTGAACCAATATTTTACCATAAAATCAAAAAGTTCATCACAAGGAACAAGGTGAAAATACATTTTGGTCATTAGTTTACCATCTGCTTGTTGCGTGGGCTAGTGATGAAACCCAATGCATTTTTGAAACACATCGTATAAAATATTTTTTGCTTTGCTGCAACATTTGTTGCCATATGTTGGACCATAATCACCAAGTTCGCATGATCAATCTAATAATACTAAAGATGTTTTATTGAAAGGGATGCAGCCAGTACAAGAAACGAACGGAAACATTGCTGGTCACAATTATTTCACTAATACATCTTTAGTCAAGTCGTTTTGCTTATTTCAAGTACACATTATTATAGCGCAAAAAACAATAGCTTTTCCGATAAACAAAAATCCAAAATCGTTACATTTAATAATCAAATATAGATTGGGATGGACCCAACCGGTCAACTATTGGGTAGGTGCATAATTATTCCGGCTTTTTTCGTTTCTTCAGAAATTGACGTCTTTTTAATTTTATTTATTTTTTTCATAAAAAAATCCTCTCTTTTCAGTTAGTGACAATATGTATCGAAAATCATATCCATATTCGTCATATTATGCTCTACCACTTCAAGAAAGGTTGGAATGCAGTACAGTGCATTTCACGATCTCTACGAACTTTTTGGCCAAGGAGCAATCAGCAAAAGTCAAGTTGAAAAATGGTTCAAGAAGATCAAACTGGGAGATACCTCATAGATGAAGAAGGAACAGATCGACCATCAAATTGCAATGACCAGGGCAGCCGAGAAAGAGGACTATAGCTTAACAACGAAAATGTTGACATTCAGTGAGATGTACATATTCACTATCGAGACAGGGGTTGTATTTGAGTTGTAACCCGACTTTCTATACTATATCTACTAAATATTTCTTATTAGTAGATAAACGCCACAATTTTAAAGTTATGCCAACCTTACGTATCGTTAAATGATGAAATTCATATGCAAAAGTGATAATTTAATGTTTGAAACAGAAGTTGTTGTAAAGGTTTTTAAACGTTTGTACAAAAACATTTATTAGTTAGCATGCTTCACAAAACCTTTTTTGTATTTATAATTTTGCTGTCTTTAGTAAACTTACTGTTATAATAGTATTAAAATACTACACATTTGGTGTGTCCAAATATTTATGTAGATGTCTTTCCAAGCACAAGGTACAAGTTAATCAAATCCAAACCTGCATTCCAATAAAAATGTTAAAGAATAAATTGAAAAATTCGGATGTAGTATCCATATGTGTGGTCTGTTGAAGCATATAATTTGGGCGCGCCACTGACAATAACATTTACAAAAGAACACGGAACGGCATTTCGGCCGTCCACGAACAGAAAAGAAAAACCATTCTCTATTGGCGGGTTAGAATTGAAAAAATGAGGAAGTCCTCTATGTGCAAATAGCGGACTGACGCAAATGGACAAAACAGAAGATGACGTACTGAAATGGATCCAAGGACGTCCTGAGATGGATTCAAGGAACCGTGAAAATGAAATTGGCATTCATACAAAAATTACTCAAATACATGCTCGTAAGTACGCATTACTTAACTACTGAACTTAACAGGCTTTAAGGGTAGAGGGGTTGGTGTTACAGGTTTATGAAGCGTTATGGGTTTCAACATCGAAAGAAAACCAGTGTGAAACTAAGGAAAATAACAAATATAAATAAAACTCCTAGACATTTGATGTGCCGAGGAACACGATTGTTGCCATGAAAGGTGCTATAACTGTAACTGTAAAAACAAGTGGGCATGAAAAAATGCACTACACTATTGCCCTTTCCTGTTATGCTGACGGTACTGAACTTAAACTAATGATTATGTCAAGCGCAACGTAATTTCAAGTACACATACAAGATAAGGGTTGGATGGACGAGGCTGCTATGAAATTGTGGATTAACAGTGTGGGAGGGAAGGAAATGTACTTTATTGAAGAACAATTCACTGCTTGTGCTAGATCAGTTTAGTAGTCACTTTTCCGGGAGTACTTACTTCACAATGCCAACCTCTTGATGTCTCGATAAAGAAACCCTTCAAAGTGCATATGAGAGAGGAATGGAACAAATGGACGAGTGTTAGAACCAAACACAAATGCACGCTGAAATGGGTTTTAAAACGACCTACAATCAAACAGGTGTGCCAGTGGATGAAACTATCGACGTCTAGAGTGAGTGATGACATTATTGTTAATTAAATCTTTTAAGAAGTGCGGTATAAGTAACGCTTTCCATGGCAGTGAAGACCATCTTATATATCTTATATACAACGATGATGACGAAGAGGAAGAAACTCAAATATCGATTTTCTGGGACTTAAAAAGTAAGTTCGGTTTTATAAAGTAAAAAAAAATATTTTTTTAGCAATTTTTTAGCTTAGCAATATAATAATATATGGTAAGTGTTATTTTGCAAAAAACATTGCTTAAAAATTAAGGTGCGTCTTATAATCCGTAAAATACGATACATCCATATATTCCCCCAAGTTGTATTTTACAACTTTCATTGAAACGAAGCCATTAACAGACCTTTTACTTTAAGGACAAATTATATATTCCAAAACTTAATCGTTCGTTTCTTTAAACGCCCTGTATCGATTGACAATATTAAGGCATTTTTCATTTTCATTTGAAGTTTAATGCCAATTGCGCCGATTCTTTTGAAAGTACCATCAGGCAAGAATTAATGTTCACTGATGATATTGTAACGCTGAGATTTATCATCGTTTTAATTTAGTTCTACTGTACATATTTTTGTACAATTAAAATCATGTAGCTTATTCAAGACGGCTAGATTCTTTGAAATGTTTAATGGTTTTAGCAGTTCGTTTGCTATACGAACTAGTTGCTAAGTGATTCAACACTTTAATTCATAGAATGAAACATAGTGTAAAACAATGAGAACAAGGCACTTATATGTTAGTAAAATCTCAAATTTCTATGAGAATCAAAAAAAAAACATTATTTCCGCCGACGGCAGAAAACACTTCGATGACGCTAAATTACATAAATTAGAGATAGCAAGGAGAACGACGCCGATTGGTTATAGAATCGAGAAAAGCACAGCGTACAGCGCGCCGCTGTTTTCTCCATGCATAGATTTGATTAGTGAAATTGTGGAGAAAGCGTATTGTATAGCATTGTATGTGTAAGTAAAGAAAGCAAAGTTGATTAGACAAACATCAATTATGGCGACAGTAATTAAAGAAAGAATAGGATTTAGGTTAAATACGCTTTGGACTCGACTAGTAGGAGAAATTATTGATATTAGTTACGGTAGGAATAGATGAGAAAGTAAGAAAACCTCTGACCCAAGGCAAAAAGTAGTCAGTCAGTCTAAATTGAATTCAAAAAGAAAATCTCTGTCCGTTTGAAAAGTAATAGTACCATTTGAAATTAATAAAGAATTCAATCATTATTTAGTAGATTGTACAGAAGTACATATGAGTAATTAATATTAATTTTTATTCAAGTAGGCCAGAGAGCTTTGCAAACATAAAAGTCCGAGTAGCTAGATTAATTTTTAAGTGTTGTGGAACTCGAAGGCGTACATTTGGAGATGGCTACTCACATGTAAGTATTTTGTTGATTTATTCATTTTATTGAACTGAACTTATTGTGCACTGAATTATTCAAATTCATTTCATTTATGTTATTCTGATTAATTCTACTGGCGTAATTAATTATTCCACTTAATTTTCACTTGTGATTATGTCTGATGCTCTATGCTGATTTATTGACTATATTATATTGAATTTAATGATATATTTTTTGAGTGATTTCCATTAGACTAACGAAAAACTTATTCCTCTTTTATTTTTCACGCCTGTTTCTATGAAAAATAATGCTTGGGATCTTAAAGACTGTTAGTATTGGTCTCTAGTATTGGTTAAAATATCAGTTACGTCCCCTCGTAGTAAGTCAAGTTACCCAAGAATAACTCCCAATTTTTGGTAGAAGGGTTAGGTTCGCACAAAGCGTGGACAAATTTCAATCCTCAGCCAAGTTCGCGTGCCAAAAAATAACGCAACAATTTATTAAAAATAACTGGTTTGAAATTAGCAACTCTAGTTAATTTTTCAATTAAAAGGAATTTGCACTTTCTCTAAATTGTCTTATATCAGCATGCATTAGAAATTTCAACATTTATAGTCTTTTTTCAATATTAGGACAATGAACTTCATTTCTTGGCAGATGGACTTTTAAGCTACTTTCAAAATAAAGTTAGTATTCGGCCCACACGAATTATAATTTAATTTTTTTTAGAAATTATTAATAGTGAAATCGTTAATTCATTAATAAAATTTTCTTTAACAATTATACACACATTTCCGCAAGCATTAATTAAAAAAAGTTAAAAATCTTAATTTTAAAATCTTAAATTCAATTAAATTTATAGAAAAGGTTAAATAAGTTTAAAAAGTTTGATAAAAAAGCAAAATTAGGAACTTTTAGTCGCATTACAGAGATTACTAAGTTTTAAAGTTCAGAACTCATATTTTTTTCCTTGAAAAAAGATATACGACACTAATCTATCACAAAAAGTTATCTACATTGTATTTAAATCTAATTGCCACATATTGCAAAATAATTTGTGGATCAATCTATATGAAATCATCAAATTAAAACTAATTGTATTTCATTCTATTAAAAATAATAGTTATTAAATTTATTATGTTACAATTCAGTATCAATTCTCAACATCATTCGACTTGATAAGGAAATCAAGAGTACACAACAAAAGAGAATTCTGGCAAAAAACTTACGTGAAATATCACTTATATGACGATCACCGTCCACGAACGTGAGATTCGTGGACGGAGAGAAGATAGTAGCAGAAATGGCAGCAGTATTAAATCTTGAATATTTACAGCCATAAATCTTGCAAATGAAAGAACAATTCCAATGTTTACAACATGCCAACACAAGACCATCGGTTGCGTCAAAAGTTTGGAAGTCAGAGAGGAAAATTCCATGAGGAATCACCGATGTATTATCTTCCTAATTATTAAGAAGACTGCTCCGAATCGTAAGAGAAAGAAGAAATATGTGCAATCAAAATGTTAAATCTAAAAAATGTAACGAATGAAATCTGGCGTGAAAAGAACAAATGATGAAGATGGGGTTTAATCTAAGGAAAGTAATAAACAAAATATTTAGAGTATTTACGCGTCTAAAATATAAACCACATAAACAGCAAGCGGCATACTATAGTGGACTGAAAGCATTTCAGTGTTAAGATAGGAGGGCCAAGTTTGGAATACCAATCATCAAAATCCAGAAAGCTTTTGGTCACAGTTCGAACACATGAGGTATCGAACTGTGACCAAAAGTTTAGTGAAAAATGAAGAATCCCAGACTTTGACGACCCGGACAAAATAGTAAATAATAGAAACCCTCTTAGCGGAAATAAACAGAGACTAAACTGATCAGGAGATGCCATTTAGCAAAGAAGAACTAAAAGAAGCTTCGAGTGTTGCGTAAAGCAATAAAGCGGCAAGTGTTGATAGAGTATCCAACGAGGTGATAAAGTTAATGCTAGCTATAAGCATTGGACTTAATCTAAAAATCATAAATAGGGCACTAAAAGAAAATAAAGTCCCTTCTGTATAATAAAAGTTGGCAAGCTATAAGAAGGAATAGCTCTACGGGAGGATAACTGAATACGTAAACACCAAAGGAGGCTTAGCAAGGAATTTAAGTTACGGAGGACTAAGGGTAATAAAAATTGGAGAAACGCATTTAATAATGGTCCAATAAACAAACTAGCAATATTGTAGAGCTCAAAAAGAATCCTCAGTGTCTAGCGGAAATAACGATAATTTTTTTCCGGGATTGGCAAAACAGTATAAAAAGATCTCAACCTCACCTGCTCATTGAATATACTTACAACCATAGATTGAGCACAAGTTTCATCTTTACACGTAACTTTTACAAAAATATATGAAAATGTCTGTTATAAAAATATATGAAAATAATGTGTCTTTCGTGTGATATCCGCTGCTCGTTGAATATTTACAGCCATAAATAATGTGTCTCGTGTGATATCAGATGGATTGATCCATAATTTTTGATTAAGTGGGCTTATGTATAGATATTTTAATTTTCAATTTTTTTGTTTGGCTTGGCCACAAGATTTGTTATATTTATATATTTTTTTTAATTGCAAGAAGAAAATGTGCTACTTCATTTACAGTTTGATAAAAACAAAGAAGATGTCTTTCTATTTAAACCTGTAACCCTTCAACAGTGGATAATTGTTTCCCTTTGCAAAGAAATATCAATCAGATGAAAACAACGTAAAACATTTTAAAAATCATCCAAAAAGTTTTATTCATTTCTCAAAATTAATGAAGAAAAAGTTTTTTGTTGTTAATCGCGAGTATACTGCCAACATTACCAAAAACTCTCATCTTGTGTCTTTTAACCTTTATTTTGTCTAGTAAGATAATTGATTTTTAGCATTTACAAGCTCCCAGCACACATTGGTTGATCCAAAAGGTTTAAGTTTTAGTTAAAAATCTAAAAAAGTACAAGCAATTATATATAAATTTCTAATATTAAAATCACAATACATTATAACTGAAGTGTTGCGCTCTTTTTCAGGAAGCAATAGAGTAAGTTCCTTAATTGATACCTAACAATTGCGTTTTCAACATATATTTAAATTGAATTGGCTCATCAGATGTTTTAGGCCTGTACGAAGCTATATACCAGATTTATAGAACATCTAGGGTTTCCTTCTCTGTACCAACTCTGATTTTAGTCTATTGATTGGCGAAAAATAGTGTTTTACAAGCAAATACTCGGGTGTTGTGCAACAAAGCAATCAATTGCCTATTTACCTCGAGGTAAATGAGTTTAAGGACAGCCATAGTCGTACCAAAAATTTTTGTAGCCTCCAGATTTAAATATTGAATTAAAGTTTGCGTAATAACATTTTGATGTCTTGAGGAACCTATAAGGAACCTTTTATCGATGCTTGAACTATTACATTTTCATCATGACTATTTTCTGGTGTCATCTATTTCGCAACAAATGCTTAATGTTGTACAATAATGAATATCTTCATATTCTTTAGAAACCACTATGAAAACTTTTGATATAAAGCCTTGTAATTCAATTTCTATGCATTCTTAATCATTGTTTCTTAATAGTTGTGTTGTCTTTGTAAGCTACGTTCACAATTTGACTTTCACATATGTTCTAAACTTTATGTGAATAAACCTTACACCGTTCGAAAATTTAGTATAAATAGTGTAATAATGCCACTATTTATGCTGAAGGATGACATAATTGAAATGAATGGGTATGCCAGAAAATTAACATCACAATTTAATTGCAACAAATGTCTTTAAAAAGCGGCAAGTTCAAGATGTATAGGCCATTTCAAGCATTATTATAAGTGATCAGCCTTCTTCTTTATTAGGATCATCTCTGTTGCAATATTTGAAAGACCACGACTCTGCTGCCTAAGCAACTCCATCTCTAACCAAGTTAACACTAAAGAATTACTTAAAGAGAACAATATTAGCTTGTAGAAAAGTAAAATCTTTGAGAGTATAAAAGCAACTAAACTGAGCCTCGAACAAGAAATAGCGAAATGCATGCAGACTATGAAGCGAGGCTCCATTGGTAGCCTCACAAAATTAGGAAGAAATTTATTCCACCATATCTAAAAAATATATAATATTCCAAATCTGCTTTCTGTCTTCTTATTATAAAGCCTTTCCAGTTGCTATAAAAAAGAAAAACAAAACAATTCCAGTTTCGGCGAAACAGCACGGCAAATGAAAGAAACAGTGCATCTAATGCTAGATACTTACAGAATGGACCACGATGCTGATATCTATAGACTCTATACTAATTATAAAAACTCGTATATTACCTTTTTAGAAAGAGAACGGAAGTTGAATCTACAAGAGGAAAAGAATCTAGCAGCAACAAACAAAAGCAATTCTGAAAAATAGTGAACAAAGACAACAAACTAAGACAGATAAACAGAAACAACAAACTAAGCCCACAGAAAACACCGCCTATTTGAACCATCAATTCAGCACTATAGCGCGAACATTCAAGAAGCCAATACAGAAAGCAAGAAAAATGTCAATGGAAAATCATTCTTGTGACCGATCACTACTGAAGCAATAGACGTCGTAACAGGCAGTATTAACTCTAGCACAGCTGAAGATGTATATTCTGTGAGGACCGATATGCTGAAAATTGTTAAACATCAAATATATCAAACAATGAGCCACATTATAAATGCTTCCCTAGAGGAAGGAATTTTCCTTGAAGAATTAAAGATAAGCCAAATAACACCAGATCACAAAAAAGATCCTGAAAGTAAGATCAATATCTACAGATCTATATCTATACTCTCAGCCTTATCAAAAGCATTTGAGATAATAATTGCTGATCGAATCTAGTTTTTTTACATCAAATGGCTACATAAGAAGAAAACAATATGGTTTCAGAAGAAGTTTGAGTACGGCGCACGCTATCAGTTCATTTATAAGCTTCATCACGTCAAACCTAGAACAAAAAAAGACATCTCAACTTGAGTTGTGTGATTTGACTAAGGCGTTCGACTGTATGTCACATAAGATACTTTTGAAGAAACTGGAGTATTATGGTATCAGGGCAAATACCTCACCAACCGGACAGAAAATAGGGACAGAGATCAGTCAATTTGAATCAATAGAAATTGGTATTCTTCAAGGTTTGATACTTGGACCCCTATTATTCATTACATATGTCAACGATCTTCCCTATCATATAACTGGCCACACTATTCTCCATGCTGATGACAGATCGTTCGGGGTCGCGGACGAGCATTTTTCAAATCTGAATGCCCAAATGACTGAAGTGAACGATATCGCGCGCGATTTTTCGCTAAAAATAAGTTGATACTTAACGACTCAATTGAGAATTACGTTTACTTCTTCACACAACAACCCTAGAATAACACTAGCTGAAGATACACGTTTAGGTGTAATACTGGAAACAAAATTGACATGGAAATCACACATAAAGTGGCTATTCAAGAGACTATCCAAAACAGTGGATGTCAGAAGAATTTCTCAGGTTGTCAACGCCGAGACAGCAGTAACTGCATACTATTCCTTGTTCTAGTCCAGAGTGACCAATCACCCAGGCTTGGGGAGAATCAGCCCATATTGAAAGTATCCTTAAGATACAAAAGTGTGCGTCACGAGCCATTGAAGGAGTTTACAGCAGATTTCACTGTATGTCACTCTTTAAGAAATATAATATACCTACTGTGATTCCAGTTTGCATCTACTGTCGAATCACAGAGGTACATAAACAAAAGTAGAGCAAGAGCGACAGAACAAGAGCCGAACTACATTCGTACAACACCCACTACTCGACATCCTCCATGTGCCATTCTTCAGGTTAAATGGACTCAACAGAGGAATACTGGCACGCGGTTACTCAACCAACTTCCCAGCCAATGGAGAGAAGCTAGCCAATCTATTTTCAGAAAAAAATTAAGACCTTCCTCCGAGAAACCCCATCATATTCGGTAACAGATTTTGAGGAGTCTATACAAACCATACTTTTTTAAAACTCTGTAATTGTTATCATTGTTATGTCTGTAATTGTAATTGTTGTCTCGAAGTCGATATTTATATATAAATTATTTCTATTTGTAAAAAAAATGGCTGAAATGGTCCACACATCTTGAACTAGCCGCCTTTTTAAGATTTTCGTTGCAATTGAATTGTGATGTTAGTTTTCTGGTTGGTATTGCGTACCCATTACTTTATATTTATTTTGGTTACAAATCTTTAATGTCCTAATTTGAAATAATTTCTTGAAACCAAGGATACTTTCTAGTATCGAGTGTTGTAATCCGTGCCTCCGAAATGTTAAGAAATTTACATGTTTAAATAATGTTGTAGACATATTTGTTATAAAATATTTCTTGTTTATAAAAACTTTGCCGACATTTTGTGTTGAACTCTCTAGTATCATGTGTGTGCTATTGAATACTACTTTAAGTGAATTGGACCAGGTTATTTTTAATTTAAGGACTCTCAATCGGCTTAGAAAGGAATTTCCTGCAAGTAGTTTGCTGATACTTTGGTTTCCTTTTCATAATAAACTTTAAATGAAATGTAGCCCTTAAATGTTTTCACAAACTATAATTTATATTATCATGTACGTTATTATTGATAAATTTATTGAAACTAACAAGACATAGAACACAGCCTGTTCCAATTTACATCTTAATTATGCATATCAATTTGGCATCTGTCCTATATCAGATGCGGATAATTATATATCTGAAATTGCCATAAAGGAGATGACATGAAAT
>WYDF02159918.1:0-22394 GCA_009867245.2 Adranes taylori
GTGTGGGTAGTGGGTACTAGAGTACTGGATATGAGGAATATATATATATATATATATATATATATATATATATATATATAATGAAAAGTTGTGAATGCGCCTGGTATAATGTATGTGTAGGAAGGAAGTGACAACATAACCATCAGATGGTGTTAGTTGTAGAGACTGTAAAATATACAGGGTGGAGCTTATGCGCAAAATCCAAGATGGCGGCCGTCACTTCATTCGCGGGAAATTTGAAAAATAGTAGCAGGAAAATATTTAAATATACTGCGTTTTATGCTATTTATTCGCGTCTATAGTTTTGCAAGCAGCATTAAAAATAATAGTGACACGAGTATACAGGGGCGGGTTGAAAATTAATTTCTAAGAGGGCAGCATGCTAGACTATCTTGTAAATTTGAATTCGCCTATGCGCGAATTCGTCAACCCATAAATCCCCCGGGCTAAGATTTTCCTACGGTGCTGATATCTCTGCTGTCCTACAGCTCCGAATTTGCCAACTCATCAATTCCTCAATCCCCATATTTGGCTACGGCACAAGGAGCTCCGTTGTCCGCTTTGCGGCGGCCTGTGGCCGCTCTTGACTCACTTATTACGCAGATAAGAAATATTTATTACGCAGATTATGTAAAAACTTTTGTTTGTTTTCCTTAAGAAGTGGAGAACTTTCAAAAGACGAAAGATGCTCATTCATCCAACAGTGAGGGATTTCTACCAAATAAGGATGTTGTGGAAGGGAGTATGTATTTTTTGTCTTTTTTTTTTAATAATATAGGCATATGAATCATCTTAGGGACAGTGGGATTAATTCAAAGATATCTTGGAGATCCTCAGGAGGTTCTTGCTTAGTTTGAATAATTCGAGCTGGTGGGTGGAAGAAGGGTCTGCGTGTGGAAGTTCGCTACCTTGTGGTGACTGGTTTTCAATCAGAATGAAGATTTTGGTAGGCTATTGGGTTGTTTTCTGCATCATGTCGAGTCGGATATTTAAACTGGGGAGATTTTAGACGATCTGTGATAGGCTCAGCAGGACAGTGTTCATATAGTAGTGAACTTGGAAACTGGATATGTAACATGTGGATTTTCCGATGTATTCTTCATTCCCCCCGTTTAGAGTTTGTGCACTTGCGCATTTGAAAGTGTAGAGTATAGAATTGATATGTAGTTTATCAGTGGCCTGATGTAAGTTTTGTAAGGGTGATGCAGAGCTTTTGGATAACAGCCTGTAAAGCATCCTCTGAGTGTTCTTTATATCAGAATTTCAGTTGAAAGTTCTGTTAAACGTGACACCTAGATAGCAAATTTCGTCTTTTAATAAAATGGGTTCGTTCCAGAGTCGGAGTTTGACGTGGGCACGGTTTTGTTGTTTCTTTTTGACATGGTTGGGAAGCTGAATGAAGATAGCTTGAGCTTTATTTGGATTAGGGGTGGTGCGCCTTGTTTGCGCCCATTTCAAGAAATTGTCTAAAGACAACTGCACATGACGGCTTGCCATTTCAGCTTTTAGGTTGCATCGAAAAGTACGTTATTAGGTACTTAATACGTATTTTCCAGATAGTCAGCGAAAAGCTTTGTCAGTGGAGATGTTTAGAATTTGACCCTGATTATTTGTCAGTTGGGAGTTTTGCAAAAACGAGTAAATGCAAAAACGATAATCTGGTTCAAGTACCGTTCGATGTTACTTTTGATATCGGTAAAGAAGTGTCCTTCGTATGCAATGGTGATTCACATATTCATCTTAGTAGGTACTTAAACGTTCAACCGTTTGGTGAAATGGATGAAGGCGAGGAAGATCTAGGAAGTACTTTGTATTTGTATGAAGATGAAGAAGTAGTGGAAGAAGATAATAAGGGTAATGACGATGTTCTAGATGATAATTGAAGGTGATGAAATTGCTAACTATATTCCTCCTACAAAAAGGCCGAAAACTGTGAAATTATTAGTAGAAGCTGATAAAGAAGAAGACGATGAAGAAAATGATCCGAACGTGAGCATATCTGAATTGCCCCTTTGCAACCATAGATAGTGACGAAGTGACGAAGATTGCATCCGTAGATAGTGAAACCATAGATAGTGATAGTGATGAAGAAGACAGTAATAATGATGAAAGAGGAGAAAAAGGATGATGATAAAAGTGAAACTGACTCTGAAAAAGCTGCAGATAGCAAAGATGAAGAGGATGAAGATGAAGTTAGAGAAGACAAAAGAAATTACAACGCTAGCAACAAAGCAGGAAGGGGAAATAACAAAAAGGAAACCATTCAACTAGAAGGCGATAAATCTCCTAACAAACAACAGGATTCTAAGACTCCAAATAAACAACAACCGGATGTAAAACAACAAAATAACAGGATGGTAAAACACTAAAAAAATTAAGGTCACCCCGAAAACTTGCTAGTGGGTTTAGTGTGCAAGATTTGGAAATTGGGGAAGTAAGATCTGCATCCACGGGCCAGTTGAGATTGGTTTATTACGCGGGTCGATTTGTAAGCGGAAAACTATTTGATTAATACAAGAAAGGAAATGTATTTAAATCCCGTCTCTGTAAAAATAATGTAATTAGAGGCTGGCATTCTGGTTTTGAAGGGATGAAAGTTGGGGGTACAAGAAGAATAACGTGTCCACCGCATCTAGCTTATGGTGTCAAGGGTATGCCTCTGGAAATCCTACTAAATAGCACCATAATCCTTGAAATTAAAGTGAAAATAATAAAGTGATTGATTTGCATGATCTAAATGTTTTGAAACTGCTTGTTTCCATTTTTTACATTCCTGTCTCTCAAGATCTATCATAATAGATTTAGTCGTCCACAATTCCTCGCATACAACTTATATCAATTGCAATAATTCCTCCAAAGACCATCCAATTTTCATAGGCTATTTTTCAGTCCGTTCCTTAATATCTCCTCCCTATTTCTCTTTCTCTAATATTTGGTTCCCTTTTCATTAGCTTTTATTTCTTTTTCAGCCTCAGGACATTCATTTCGTATGTTACCATTTTTCAAAATTCTTTTTGCGACTCTTTGCTTTCCAGCCACCTTGGTATGTGAATACACTGTATTTAGTGGACTTTTTCATGTTATTTCGTAACTGCTGCATGTTGCATTCCTATTGTTCGATGCTTATTATTATTGTATTCCGCGGTTAATCATTAAAAAACAGCCCACCATTTGTATGAACCATGCAGACTAAAGCGTTTGTAAAGTTTTTCATTAAGTGTACGTATCGCTCGTTCTGCTATGGAAGCCCGTTTCGTGCTGTGTACCGAGCATAAATCAATACCATAGCCTTTCAGCAATTTTTTTAACTTATCATTATAATACTCCGTACCATTGTCACTTTGTAAATTTGTTGGAACAGGTTGAGACTAGCTCGATCTAGTATATTGTGAAAAGCATTAGCAACGTTCTTTGCCGTCTTATCTTTAAGAGGTTCGGTATATAAAAATTCAGAAAATGTATCAATAACAACTAAAATATAATTGTATATATTATTTTCTTTAGCAAATTGATTGATTTGCAGTAAATCTTACTGCCAATCTTCATTAAGTCCTTTAATAATTACACGACATCGCGGATAAGTGCTACGAGCCGGTGCATGTATTTCATTTACAATGTTAGCTTTCACTCTACTCATTGTACTATTGATTAATCATGGGATTCATTGATTTTATTGATTCTGCATCAACAACATATCTTAGATTTCGTAATTCGTCTATGATGCTGCCTTGGTTCTCAATATCTTCATCAACACCATTCGAACATTCTGTTTATTTCCTTACCATTTCATTCATAGCTGTTACTTGTTGTTGCAGGATTGAAAACGCTTGTTGTACAGTAAGATCTTCAAAAACTGTTTTGTACATGCATCATTCGCGTCAATTAAATGTTTAAGCAAATAGTTGTTCACCATTAGTTTCCATCCGTTGTTAAAAAAATCCGGGTCCGGGAGGATCTCGTTTATTTCGAGTCGATGATTCGCTCAAAAGAGCTTTACTAAACTTGTCAATTCTGAAGATGTTTACTCTTGAAAGATTGTAGATGAACTAAGAAGCTATATATCCGCCTTCTCTTAACTCTTCCTCGCTTAAGGCTATTTCGTTGTCATGAGCATACAGATTGCCGGTGTTGCGTGAAGCATGAAGTAATACTAGACGATCAACTGATTCACTAACATCATTCCAATATAAGATTGGTGATCTTTGCTCTTTATGAAAATACATCTCAAAGTGATGTATTCTGTAACGTTTCAAAAAACTGCCTCGTTTGTCGATATGCAGCGTTTCTGAACGTAAACGTGTTATCGGCGTTGACACTGTAGAAGGAGGAACCTCATTAGATTTCAATAGTGGACTAGTGATTTGTCTATATTTCCACAAGCGTCCTTTATAGAACCCGTTTGATGTAATGTTAGTTCGATACCATGCATTTGTATCCAACAGGATTTCTTTATAGTTTTGTAAATCGTCTAAATTGTATGATACAGGAACGGAACGAAGTAAGAGCTCGAAAGGCCTTTCACACCAGGATAAGTCTTAGTATTTACGGTTACAGATCCATCAATATTAATTATCATTTGACCACTACCAATCCTTGATTGAGCGGTCTTGACATTATATTTGAATCCTGAAAACGATCAATTAAAATCTTTGCTACGACCATTCACAATTAAATCTTGAGCATAGAGTAGAAGAACCGCCTTCTTTGTTCTTTTTAATAGCACTATTGACAGTGATACTGAAATAGATTCTAATGGTTCCAAAGATCTGTTTGTATATTCTCTTTGGCGTTGTATCTTCTTCGTCAAGCCCTAATTTTATTGCACGCGGTTTCTTCCGTATTGCATTACGAATCTTGACAATTTTTTGTAAAATCTCGCGCACTTTATCCATTTTGTTGCTGCCATTTTGACTAATTTGCATCTTCTCTATCTCCCCTTTCTCTCTTTATCACAGTCTACATCTGAGCTTTATGTAATATCCTCTTTACACATCCACGAATATAAATCTACATTTATTTTAAAGAATATAAATCTACATTTATTTTATACATTTCTACAGTAAACTAATAAACCTGAAAAAAAATTGAATTCAGCTATCAGTGGGAATGCAGGTAAATTCCTCAATGTTTTCGAGGTTAACTTTTTCGAAGATTGACAGTCTTCTTTCGGATTCTAAGAAAACTATTTCAATCCGGAAAATTGTTGATTCGATACGTAATTAAATTTCACAAAACGAAAATCACGTTTCCGACAGTTTAGCATTGCAATGCGAACATTCCTAGTTTCTTAAATCGGCACATTATTGAATTGGTTTCATGACATGCCAATATGTCTAAGACTTTTGTAGAAATTCACATAAAACGCGTGATTATTTATTAAATAAAAAAAGAAAGTAATAGTATTTAACGCGAATACTTCATAGAAAAGGTTTATTTATAAATGAAGTCATGATCCTGACGCAGACCGTTTTGATTTGATTTTTTATTTTGTGTTCGAATTAAATACCTCAATCAAATTAGAACCTCCCTCCCGCTATATAATTACTAACTTGTACATGTTTTCCACACTTTGTTTGTTATTGTTTTGTTATTTTATCACCACATTTTGCGAATCGCTTTGTATGCACCGCTATTGATTATTATTATGTATTTGTACTGCTTCATATTAAATCCGCTCCTTTATGCTAATTTCGCTCTTATTAATTTAACCCCCAGTAATACGTTATGTATTGAAATTAACACTTATTCATTTATTTATTATTGACATTTAATTGAATATATATTTTTATCTCTGTTTGTATTGTCTATAATGAGCAATATACTGTTTTGTTAAATCATTAATGCTTTTTCACTCATTAGTGGACAAGTGTATGACAGCTGCAAGCAAGAACAAGTACCATTGGGCAACTCAGAAGACTCGTAGCTGTCTGTGAAGTCAGTAAGCGACCGAGAACCGGAGGGGCATAAACAACAGTTTCAACGTGCGGTCTCACGTACAACTGACCTGGCACCCGAGCCACGTTTCCAAAGGCCATTTTTATTCTGTAAATAATTAGATATTTGTATTACAAAATGGAGTTTCGTAACACTTGGTGTGAATTTAATTAATATGTGGACTCCAACATTGTGTCACACTTTAATATTTAAATGAATAACTCAAGGACTATTGAGCCGATTTGAATGAAACTTGATGATGAATGATTACTAAATGGATTACTAAATGATTACTAAGTTACTATTCTAATTGATTCTTAATTTATTCAAACGAATAAAAACAGTCTGCTTTTGAAGCTATTTCAAAACAGTCGTAAAAATGTTTCGAACGAAATCCTAGCTCGATAATATTAAAAAGCTTTAGATGGTTGCCTACATATTTTCTATTAAAAGTGCCCCATTGTTATGCATTTTTAGAAAGTCAATATTTTTTTTGACAATGTCACAAATTAAATTTAATTCAGTTATAAAACTTCTCAGAACAAATGTGACAGAATTTGTTTAGATTTATAATTGCTCATTTGGAGAATTCTTAATTAAATTAGAAATATATTCGGTATAGATTTTAATCCACTTATTCGGATGTACGGTGCATTTAGAATCACAACTTCATGTGGCAACAATGTGTTTTTAGTGCGCTTATAGTAAAACGATCGTATTTGCGTAATGCACGTAAGAAGAGATGAACAGACGATAAAGGGAGAAAGAGAAAGAGAGATAATGCGCCTCCGGTGCCCCTTACAGAGACTCATCTCTCTACGGGTCGATGATGTTATTAGCTACAGTAGATTGGAGATCTATTTATTTTCGGATAACACGTGACCTTATCAAAATGGATTCGTGTTCGATTTTAGGTTAAAGGAGGACAGTAAATAACGATCTATACGAAACATAAAAAAGAGAAAGAGTCATAAGTATATGGTATAAAAGGTCTTGCTTAGAAATAAAATGTAGATCGGCGTTAAATTATATCAGATAAATTTTAAAGTTAGATTTAAATATTGTCTATTAAAGTAGTTATGTTATCAATATTAGATTTAAAGTCTATTTGAAGACGTAAATCTAACAAAGGATTTGGAAGCTTTGCTTTCACCCTAGAAAATGTATGGTACCCATCAACATCTGAAGGCATCCGAAGACATCTATACTTACATCGGCCATCATAGGTATTGTTTACCTTCGGGTTGGCGACTATTTTTGATTTCATAATAACTAAATTAACAATTTTAATAAACATATTCACGACATGTAGTTTTTGTTTACTGAAACACTAACATAAACAAAGTACTAAAATTCAAATCGAGTGCTCCCAGAGCATTCGCGCATTTCAAGCTTATCATTTTGCGCTAAGGTTCAAATACAGAGTTAGTGTGTATTCAGTTATACACATACAATGACGTACTGAAAAATAAGGGTGTTGATAAAGCTTAATAAATAAATACCTTATAGCAGAAATGGCCATCCACCCGCGGTTCATCGACAGTTTTTCTGATTTGTTAGTCTCTCATATTTGTAACACATTTTTTGAAGAAGACCTGCTTAATCTAAATAATTAATTAAACAATTAATGTAGTCGTGTCAATAAACGACCATACCCATTCATATGATTATCATTTTGCGCTAAGCTTGACCGGAAATGACCGGTTAGCAGCCTTATTGGATTTTCAAATGATAGCTGTCAAATTCAACAAACTGTCAAATAATGTCATTTTATTTATATGTAAAAATTTTCTGTATGGCCCTGGTAAATTTTTCTTAGATAATTATTTTTTATGAATAGAATCTTGTTATTTTTATTGTGAATTTAGTGACTTTTACCAAAATTAAAATCGGGAATTCCTCAGCCTCTTGGATCTTTAAATGATAGTTGTTAAACACACAAACTATTCATGATAGATTTCAAGACTGAAAGCGTGACGTCACAGTTTAGGTTAATTCGCGGTCAGATAAGGCCTACATGGGTAATGGATTTGGTAGAATCGACCATCTGTCACGGCTAACATTGTTGTGACAGTATAAATAGCGTGAACCACTAATTGTAAAATTAAAAGCTATATGCGTCAGGGCTTATGAATAATTCCCAAGTTAGCTAACAAATGGTACCTAAGTCATCTTTATTTTGGAGCGCGGTAGGAAGGTTTTCATCAGAGGAACGTCATGTTTACTTCCCAATGAAGTCCAGACAAAAGACTGTTTTGATGTAATAAAATTATATTTAATATATTAAAATTAGCATATAATGTAACATTTATCAACATCGTCATTATATCGGATGATCATATGGATGGGTATCGTCGTTTATTGACACGACTACATTAATTGTTTAATTAATTATTTAGATTAAGCAGGTAGTCTTCGAAAAAGTGTAACAAATATGAGAGACTTACAAATCAGAAAAAATGTTGATGAACCGCAGGTGGATTGTCATTTCTGCTATAAGGGATTAAGCTTTATCAACACCCTTATTTTTCAGAACGTTATTGCATGTGCATAAGTGAATACACACTAACTCTGTATCTGAACCTATTACATGTAATAAATATTATTTTATTAAACCTGTGTTTAAATTCTGTTGGTCAACACATGCAAGGTGTTTTACGTTAATTTTGAATTAACTAGAGCCGATTTTGATGATGTGTTTCTACAAGATTATTTCAACAAATGAGTACTACTCTACTTATAGAGGAGAAATCAGTTTGTTATGGTATTGGCGTGTATTCAAAGCAGCTAAGTGCACAATTGAAAACATGAAACGGACTATAGAGCCACGTCGTAACTAGCACCACTGGTTTCTCTTTGCTCATATACGAGAACCGAATATTTGCATATTATAAATGATCATATGGATGGGTATCGTCGTTTATTGAGACATCAATTATGCACTTAGCTGCTTTGAATACACGCTAATACCATAAAAATTTCTCTACAATAATTAGGGTAGTACCCATTTGTTGAAATAATCTTGTAGAAACAGATCATCAAAATCGGATCTAGCTTGGGAGTTAATTCAAGATTAACGCAAAACACCTTGCATATGTTGACTAACAGTGTTTACATATATACAGAAGATTTAATAAAATAATATTTATTCGATGTAATAGGTTCAGATACAGAGTTAGTGTGTATTCAGTTATACACATACAATGACGTTATGAAAAATAAGGGTGTTGATAAAGCTTAATAAATAAATACCTTATAGCAGAAATGGCCATCCACCCGCGGTTCATCGACATTTTTTCTGATTTCTTAGTCTCTCATATTTGTAACACATTTTTTGAAGAAGACCTGCTTAATCTGAATAATTAATTAAACAATTAATGTAGTCGTGTCAATAAACGACCATACCCATCCATATGATCATTTATCAAAATGTTTAAAGCATTTTGCTCTGATCAGTTCTATAAGATTCTAAATGCTTATGATCACTAGTTAATTTCCCACTCCGCACCAAGAAACAAAGAAAAAACCGTTATAGGAACGCGGGTTGCATAGCCTCACATTATTTTCATTTTTACTATTATACTAAACCTTTATTGGCATATAGAAACTGTAATATATAAAATGAAATAAAATACCAATTAGAAGTGTATTTTACTTCGCTATATATCACTTATAGTTTCAACATTTTCGGGCCATCTTCGGACAGAATTTTTCATTTCATGGGGAATTGTGTGGGTTAGTTTGAGGTAGATATTTTATTATTGGGGGAAACTAGGTGACCATAAAACGGCTACGAGGAATTTGATTTTACGATATAGACGAGTAACTGGGGCACAGAGTTAGATGGTCAGAGGCAACGACAACGACGAGAGGACAATGCAAGCGAAAACAAACGACAAGACCAAAGTAAGTGGTGAGTTAACAGCAACCAAGCCCAACAATGCAATTGGACAGACAAGCAAACCGGCAATAAACACAGTGACTAAACGGGAAACAAACACCAGATGAAAGGAGTCAATGATACATTTTGTTCATATAATATACTTAATTGAATTATATTTGCATATAAATAAATTTTATTATTTAACTCGCATACGTCTCCATTCTAAAATGATAAATATTTCATATTGTTTTTATATGCGGTTATAAAATCTAGGATATTTTACGAGCAAGATCTAACTAGTATAAATATATTGTTTTGGTTCTCTGACGCCCGTAAACAGATGAAAGTATTTTGCATAGTCAAACTGTCGTTCGTCGTTTGTCCTTACAAATTTTGGGGTCTTGAGCGTGATCACGCTTCTACTGTTGCTGCTGCTATCGCCGTTGCCTCATGATGGTTTACTACACGACTGTTTTTGTGTATGTGGGTTTATGATGATCGTAAAATTCTGTACTAGTTAGCTCATTCTGGTATAGTCATAAACTTTGAAACTTCTTGCGTATACTAAATGTCGTATTTGTTACCGTACATATTGGCTATTTATTTAAACTTACATTAATGTCCTATTTTTGGAAATAGCATAAACTTAGTGCTTAATATTCGTAGAAAATACATTTTTTAAAACTAAAATTAAAACAAAATCTTTTTTAGTGATATATAGAGCATAATATCAGGTGTGAACAAAATTTTGAATTTTTGCAAAAAATATTTATAGACTAAGAAAAATTAACGTTGAAAAATATTTTTTAATGTAACTTGTAGTATTTGTATTTACAGACATTTATACAAATGCATTCACGTATGTTCAAATGACGTCTGCTTTCGCGCGTTTAATATCAACGCGAGCCGCAGCATAACATCTTTTACCTCAAATGTATACAATATGCCGGGAAGGTTTATCATAGAGATGTGCGTGTAAAGCATCTACACCGAAAGAATTGTTCCGCATTTATTTTTTGCGAAAGCTATTTATTATTCTTATTATTTTAAGTTTTACGATTTGGCGTATCTTTCACCCACTATATTTTCAATGAGTCGTTAAGATTCTCGCCCTTTTCTGCATTGACCGGTTTCAATTAGATGATAATTCTACGAATTTTAGTAGAAGGAATTTGATGCAGTGCTTCACTAAGATTTTGGTCATGTAAAGCTAACATCACCACCTTTTATAAACAACTACCTCTTACACTTTCGTCAACAAGGCAATGCAATTTTGATCCTTAGAAATCTCAACAGATCAAAGAAACTTTTCTGTTGGCTGAAATTCACCAGCTCCGGCACCGAATACCACTACTTCTGACAAAACGCTATAGAAGTTTTCTGCCAGCGACTTCCATATGAAGGTACAAGGAATATAGCATCGGTAGACGCAATTTGGGAATAGTGATCTTCGGATGTGACGTGAGAAGCTCGCTCTATTCTAAGTCATAATTAACAATAAAACGACAACATTTAACTTACGGCCAGCGAGCGTTTATCGCAACCATTAGCCTGATTTGTTCAAAACTAGCGTAAAGTGAATATTAACTTAATTTTCATTTTTAAATCTATTATTAAAATTCACAAAACACATTTACGATAAACTTATGAACATCAAACTTCCACAGACAGCGCATCCTATACTTCTGAAGACACTTGAATTTCTCATCTTGAGTATATCATTTTCTTTTTCTTTCTCGCACTTACATTTAAAACTTTTCCCCTGTCAATCGACACTTCAATGGCACCAGGAGGAAGCCGCTGTCAATCATCAAGTCAAGCAGAGAATTAATTACCAGCCATCAGATTGCCGATTTCTTCGACAACGATTAAGATCCATTGCGTAGGATCCACTCACGTATTTCCATCTTTGATCCTTTCAATGGTTGGTTCACAACATCCTCACATTCGCCAGTAATAAAGCCCGTATTTCGATAATCAAACCAACATCAGCTTCCGTAACTTTGAGCATTGACGTATCGTATGAAAACTTTCAATCATTACCATCTTCAGGGCCGAAGAAGAAATAATAATAATAACTAATTTAAAATGTAGTTTGGTTCTTTCTACCTTTATATTTTGCTAATGGAATATGGTACTGGGGGGGGGGCTTCAAAATTCACGAAAATGAGAAACAAGTGCGGAAGAAGGGTGCAAAAAGACAAACAATTCAAAGACAGATATTTGCCAAGGAGGATGGGGGTCCAGATCCCTGGATGCCCCCTCCCCCTTAAGTACGCCACTGGTATTATCAGTTGTTTAATATGCGCATGCGTCATAATTGTTAGTCAACTATACTGAGTGTTTTTTCTAATAACAAAGAAATATACTGAGCGTTTAAATTTTTATTGCCATTATTATTGATTAATGAAAACCGTCATTGAAAACCGTTTATCGAATTTGCAATCAACTTAGATCTATTTACAATACAAACAACGGAAAAGGTTCAGAAAATTGTTATAAATCAATCGATTTGTCCGTCCTCAGCCGACATAACATCTGCCATTTTTAGGCTATTTTTGCGTGTGCATTCCATTTGAAAATGAACCCAATGGGCCCGAATTAAATTTTTTTGCCGCTATAACTATTAAAAATAAAGTAGAATAATAAATAGGACTAATTTTACTCTTTATGAAAACGCGTAAAACGATGCTTTCCATGTTAAAGTTATACAAATATTAGCAAAACGTAAGATTACTTAAAAATATGTGGGCACCAAGCAATTCAATCCTTCAATGGTTTAAACCTCTTATAAATTTTAATTGTGCAAAAATTTTGTTGAAACCTAATATTGTACTATGGATTGTTTATAAAATGTGGTCGTCTGTTATACTTTCTTCGTTAACTACAATATTAGAGGATAATGCACAAATCCAGCGGGCCAAAAGTTTTTGTGACCTGCTTTTTTGGAATAAACGCTTACAGAACATAGTTGATATGCTATAACATATTTAACGGTATACATAAGTTAGTGCTAAATTTAAATGAGATAGCTTTTAAGCAAACTTACGCTAGATCAAAGGATAGAAACAAATATTGGTTATTACCCCTATGCTAATTAAGTAAATCTGAAATAAATGCTTTTACATAGAGAGTTATACATGAAGCCTCATGCATCAACCAAGGTTACCTAATAGACGGACAGAACATACAGGTGTTCAAGGCGTACTTGTTAATTAGACATGAATTAATCATGACCGAAAATATGAATAGTGTTATCTAGAGAGGTCGAGTTAGAGGAGAAACCAAAATTAACTAAAAACGTCATACACCGCAGTTGAAAAAAACACTACTTATATTTAACAAGGGGCGCCGGCGGCTATGCCCAAGAACTCGAAAACATAAACGAAAGGATAAGATATTCTGCATAATATATCTAAGGTTCGCTGTACTGTTTCTACTCTTTCAAGAGCAATGAATATAAATGTCGAAAAATGTCCCATAAAAATTATGCTGAAATCAAGGTTTTCTTGCCATGAAAATTTCTAAAATTTACATAAGCTCAATAACAGTAAATCGTAGAATTGTCGTTGACCATTTTGTTGAAATAGCATAAATTAACCTATCCAAAATTGGTAGTCACTGTCTAGCTTTCCATATTGACGAAAAAAAGTAAGGAAAAATGCATTTAAAAATTGTGCAATTTTCTCATGTTTTCTCTATCGGACCCCATTTAGGTCATTCAGTATTAACTCGAAGGATAGTCAATATGATGAAAGCACATGCCAATTCTTGTTCTATCCGATGAACTCAGCTTGAAATCTCTAACTTTATAATAGGGCGCGTGAGAAGCTGAAAGAGTTTCTCACCATGTCGGTTCTCCAATTTACTTTTTGTCCCAAAAACGATGGAATCCTTTGGAATTTTCATTATTTTCTTGATTTTCTTTAACATTATTGCAATGTCAAGGCATTTCTGAAACTTCTTTAAATTATCATAGAACTTCCCAACATAAAAATTTTCGCAAAATATTATTTTTCTTTATTTGCGTGTAAGTACGTCACTGTTTCTTTTTTTCAATTTTTTCACATAAAATATCTAAACAAACATTTGATCTTTCAAATTTGAAACACACCATATATTTATCCTGCTCGAAGGAACGGTCATTTACTTGAAAACTCCAAAATAACCCCTCCGAAATTTTCATGTTTTTATAAGTAGCACGCTTTTACGGTTTTAGTATATTTTCATTCGCTTATTCCCATTCGCGAGGAACTAGGCTTGTTGGAACTAGCTAGAGCTTTAGGTAGGCTTTGAGCATCGATTCACGATTGATGTTGCTCTAATGAGCGACTTTTTTCATAGTGACTTTCGAATTTTGCTGGACTCACTTTTTTGGAAGTGGAACTGGAAGTGGAAGTGGATAACTGGAAGTGGAACTGGAAGTGTAGTTTCTGGTTTGAAAACCACTCGTGGAACATAGCATTATTTATCTGTTGAGCACAATCTGCAATTGTGCCTTAATCTCAGCTATTGTTGAAAAACGTTGTACTTCACTTGCTCTTCTCAGTTTAAATATAGGAAAAATTACAGGAGGCCATGACCTGAGGATGGCCGATACCATCCTTAGTTTCAGCGATTTGCCAAATCTGTTTTCTAAGCAAGTGGTACAATTTGAAATAGATATTACAAACATTTTGTTAATACTTATTTACTTACTTAATTCCTTTCTTTCGGGTCCAGAGCATAGGACTTCGACGAAGTTTCTACAGCATTCTGGGAAGTATCTTCAGCTCTGCAAAAGTCTTTCCTTCCTTGTATGCCTCTTAATCTATAGTTCTTCTCCATGATGTGTTTCCTTTTTCCTCCTTCCATCTCCATTTTATTAGATACCAAATTTGACCAGAAAATTCGGAGAATTTTTTGAGGTCTCTATTCTGGAAGACCTGCAGGCTACTGGTGATTTTGGAGGTGAGACTTTGAATCTTTCGGTTGTGAGACTTGAAACCTTCAAGTCTCACAACCATATAATAGCACTGTTTTCAGATTAGTTTTGTATATTCGGAGTTTGGTGGTTCTGGAAATCTCTATTGCCTTCTAGAGTGAATAGAGCTGAATGAAGGCCCCATCCTTCAGTTTCTTCAGTTTTGATGAAAATTTACATCTCTTGTGTTTACCTTCATAATCTATGTCTTGGAGAAGTTTACTTTCGGACACACCATCTTTGCTTCGGTCAAGGTTCTGAAATTTCTTTTTCATATTAATATATTTCATTTTCATATTTCATATTAATATGGTTTTGTGAGAGTAGGCAGACATCATGTGCACATCTGCAAAAGTTAGATCCTCCTTTGTAAGCGCGTCTTTTTTTCTATCCGTGAAATATTCTGTTTATATTGTGACTTTCGTCACCACCTCATCCGGAACCAATAGAAAGATTGTTGGGGACACAACACTTCCATAGCAAACTCCTAACTTGACTGCGAATGGTTCCGTAATATTCACCTCCTGGATGATATGGCATGTGTAGTTGTTGTATGTTTCTTTAATTGCTTTTATTATCTTCTCTGGTATCCCAAATTTCTGCAAGGTGTTAATTTGGTCGGTACAAGAATGATGACTGACTTCTAAGCCCTGTTTGCTCCTTCCCTATTTGTAATTCCACTTGTGCTTTGATTCTGATGAGTATCAGGTACGACATTTTACTTAGAATTGATAGTAGGATGAGTCCTCTCCAATTGTGACCAATTATGTGTCCCCTTTCGTAATTTGATGAGGAGTCCCTCTCTCCAGGAGCCTTTCAGTCTTCAGCTTGTTTATCGCTGCTTTGATCCCCTGCTTGGAGGGTAGGTCCAAGTTACTTACATTTCCTACTCCTTCTCTATTCTATATAATTTATTCTTCTTCTTCAGCTTCTTGTTTAGCCTTTTCCACATTTTCTATATTGAGCACCTCCATGAAGTGTTTGCGCCACCTTGCTGTTATTTTAATTTTGTTACTAGTAATAAAATATTCTGATTCTTTAAAATAGTGATCCATGTAAATGCAAGCCTACTTTTTAGGAAGTTATTTCAGGAAAAAGCACTCTTCAAATTTGTTTCCCCTTAAAACCTTAATACCAACATACATAATTAATATCATTGCATTTTTACATGTTTATAAGAACACACTTCCTGCATTCAAGAATAATATTCAACTAAGCCAAAGTGAAAAAAAGAAACAAACGAAACATGGTAATCCGCTATGTAACAACTATGCCGTGACACACTCATCTAGAAATTTACTACACACAAAGTTTTAGTAGTCTTTTGTGTTGTGTTAGAATTCAGATGGAGATAGCAATCTTTATTCGGTGCTAACCTCCATTTAATGTCTTATCTCTGATGTGTTGACTTTGTTAAGATGAGGTAAATGCTTCACTATGTACGGAGTTTTGAAACGATGCTCCTATGTCTATTGAGATAGGTGTAGAAGTAAATTGACTTTGTTGGCGTGTTTACCTACTCTCTTATCTGAATGTCGCGTCTACCTTTAGGCTGTGTACAATATGAAGGTTTTTCCAGACTAAATTTAGATATTAATAAAAAAAAAACTATAATAATGAACAGTTACCGTAGAGTCTTGGAGATTTGGGATGATTTTCAAGTTTGATTGATTCCCAAGAAGAAAAAACATTGGACCATGCCATGATAAATGCCACAAAGTAACGAATAATGTAATAATTAAAACTGGACAAGAACATTTTGAATTTTCACTTATAAAAGTAGTGTCGTTCCAGCATATCAGATGGAAATGAAATTGCTACTCTTCTGAGTCTTGTTGGAGATGGTAGCAATAAAATATATTCGTTTGGATCTATATCTGCTCATCACGGATTTCTGGAAAAATGATAGCGTTTTTCCTGCTTTTGCTCAATTTTAGACATAGCAACGATATGGACTTTTTTCCGAAATTTTACCAATAAAACGCTGAGCTCTTCCACTCACAGATGTTAATACTACTATAATGAAACATCTACTTATAACTGTTCAAATGATTTTACATCAAATTCAACAATTTCTACTTCTGTTTCTTCAGTTTAGCTGCAGAAACTTCTCCAGTTTCATCAATTGCACCAGAGTCAGTGTTGTTTTCTTTTTTTATTTATTGTTGCGGTCTTCGATGTAGATGCTACGGTTTTCACGTCTGTTATTTTTACGTCCTCTATAGAAACACTCTTCTCAGCAGGTCCATTTAGGTTTTTCTTTTTTGTAGGCTTCTGATTTGCGGAATCTCCTTCTCTTTCACCATATCGAACATCTCTTCAATGTCATGACAAGATTCTGTGTAGCAGTATCATTATCGCACACATCTTGAGTGGACAACTTCTTCTTTGTGTTCAAGTGGAAACAATCATGTGGTTTTGAATCCCGCAATAATATTATTTGACTGATTTGCACTTATTTCTTCCAATGTTTAATGGAGGAGAGATGTAACCATGTATTTTCTTAGTGGTCCCCGATTTCTTGTTTTCCAAACTGTAAAAAATTTTCTCCAAACTCCTTTGATGGGCTTAAAGTAGCTTATGTCTAGTAGTTAACAAAGGTGAACGCTGTTGTGCGGTAAGAGTAAATGGTAAGAGTAATTGCTTTTGGTCCATTTAAATTTCGGAGGTAAAGTAAAGCGACCGTCATGAACCAGTCCTCAAAAAGGGTATGATCGAACCAACTTGATTTGCTACGGTTGTATCGATCATTCTCCAGGCCGCGTTCTATCCATGTACTCCAAAGATGATCAGCCTTATATACGATCTAAGATGGTAATCTAATCCTTCGCAAATTGATGGAGAATGTAGTAAAACGAAAGAACATTTAAAATTAAATTTTCGCGATTTGGCAATCTTTTCTGAAGATATTCTTGCTATCCATTTATCTCCTGTTAAGTATATTTACTACAAACCAATTTACGTCAGTTTTGCTGTCCATGAAGTATCAAAATGGTTAATGTACGACTTTGTCTATAAGCTCATTAAACCAACTTATGGATATAGAACTCGTTTGGGCTATGTGTTTACTGATTCATTCATTTTACATATACACACAGATAATCTATATAATGATATGGAACTGCACATCGATCGTTTCAATACCTCCAATTTTGCTTCGTCCAATCCTTATCAAATTCATCTCCAAAATAAGGTAGTTCGTGGTCTTATGAAAGATGAGGTCTTATGAAAGATGAGTATGCAGGTACATTGGTATATGAATTTTTAGGTTTGCGATCTAAAATATACTGCTAGATTGCTGTAACATTTGTTACGAAAAAGCTAAAGGTATTAGGAAGGTTGTCGTACAAAATTATAATTCGGTTGCAGACTTTCGGATTTGTTTATTTCAAAAAACAATGCTTCGGAAAATCCAACTAATTTTTCGCTCTATAGGTCACGATATTTTTACTCACGCCCCAAATAAAATTGGCATGTCTCCTTATGATGACAAGCGATACATTTGTAATGATGGAATATCTACATTTGGGTGAGGACATTACAATATTCCTTCTTCTGTTTTATCTGAGACCTCAATAGATGAATTGGAACTAGAAGAAGAAGAAGAAAACTTTTACATTCTATTGTATTATATTTTATTGTTTATATTTATTGTATCATATTTAATGTATCATATTTAATGTATTGTAAATATTATACAGTGTAGAATAAATATGAGTTATTATATTTCATTGTTTTATTTATTTACATATCATTTCATCTTTATTTGACTAAAATAGGCTTATAATATACCTGAAAACATTATAGTTAAGGCATATTTTTCGAAAAAATTTTAGTACACCATTAATTTTATAGTTACCAATCGAGTTACTTTTTGATTTAAATCAAATTTTTTTTTGATTACATAAACCCAAATTTAATGGTCCGTCAGATTGGTTATCAAACGCAAATGCGTGCGACTATTTATATTAGACCCCACATATAGTTTCAAATCTAGTTACTTTTTGTACACAAAACCTCAAAATTTATATTTCGCGCCAATTCTTGACATACGTCGCCAGCCATATTGAATTCTAAATGACAGCTGTCAATTAACTGTCAATTACATCATCAGCGCCATCTTGATTTTTCGTTTAGAACGCGTTAGGATAGTTATTGGTGATTGGGTGGCTGGTGGTCGGCTACTACTGTCCGCTTACACAAAGATGACTGATATATTTGTTTTATGAAGTCCATAAGTTCTTCAGCGTGTTTTGCTTTTTCCTTTACCACCATTTTATTTCGCCTATGATTGTCAACGAATCCGCTTCCGTCATAGTTAAAACGTTATCTGGTGGCACGCCCTTCAGTGAATTCGATAAATTATTGAAATATCTGTTAAGGATATCTATTAAAAGTGCAGCCTGACTCCTCTTGATGTTCTTTAATAGTCGCAATGTTAAATTTTTATACTTCGAAATAAAACCATAATACCAGCTGTTCATTTTTCCTCATTTGCCGTTAAAAGTGTTTGTCGACCGTGATTTATCGTCTGATTGCGGTTGTATTTTCTTTCCTATGTGGATTTGGGAATCCCATGTTTTGCACCTCTGTAACACCTATGTAAAGCAGAGGTGTTAGAGCACCTCTGTAAAGCACCTCTAGTACCTCTGTAAAGCAGATTATATAACTTAATAAAAGATCAGAAATTTCACAAATAGAAACAACCATGCAGATATATTTTACAGTTTTCTATGAAATTCGCAAGAGTACCTGTTTGCACCATATTCACTAGTTTTCCGTGGTCCGCTTGCTGAATGATAGATGGTGGCACTCGTTTCAAATTTTGAGCACATTACGTCCCAATTGACCCGCTGTTTTCAACCAACCCAACTCTATGTTACTAGAATATGTAGAGTGAACAACTACAATCACGCTGCACAAAACAACTGCTAAAAAATTTCGTAGCAGAAACAAAAACGTGGATGAAAAACTTCTGGGTAAAGCAAGAGAAAATAGACACACCGGTTATGACTTTCGCAGTTATCACACTTATGTATGGGAAAGCATGTGGGTCGTAGCTTTAGTTGTAGCACTGACTGTAGAAGCTGGTTGTCAGGCCATCTATAACTAACGGAGCATTGGTGTGGTGAAAAAAACACTCCAGGCTAAGACAAGGCAGAAATTTAACCTCCATACAGTGGAGGACTGTATGGCTTGTTATAACAGCGGCTATGAAATTAACTTCCAAGTGCTGCTAGATCTTAAAGCATGAAAGAAAAGTTATGGCGGATGAAAATGTGAGAATAGTGGAAACGGTTTATTTCAAAAATCTGATGGATGAAAGAAGGCGCAGCTGTTTGAATGAATGGACACAACAGAGGAAGCAAATTAATAAAGGATTAGGATGGTGTATGGAAAGATGGCTTGACAAAATATGTGATGTGTGATCTAGACAACTTTATTTGTAGCTTAAATGACGTTGAGATACGATGCATGATATTGACATGCAAGAAAGATGGAAAGAATGAGAAATGGGAAATCTATTAGGAAATGCTTTTGTATAACGAATGAAATGGGAGGAAATGCCGGAGTATATGACTGAAGATGTAGGCATGATGAGAGTGAGAGGATATATAGGATATACAGAAGAGATAGAGAAAGGTGGTAGCATTGTTTAAATGCATGTATGGGAATAAATTGGAGTGACGAAGAAAGCTTTTTGGCGGGTAATTAAGAGTGTGTTTGGGAAGAGGCATAAGAGGTATAGGAATAATGGAAAACATTATAGAAGAGAGAAGGTAGAGGAAACAGCATTTAGGAGAAAACGCAAGAGGAAAGATTGTGAGAGGAAGATAGAAGAGGAATGAATGTTAGGGGTAATGTGAAAGTATGTGTGAGAGGAGGAGTAAAGGGTACAGGAATAATGAAAGGGATTGTTGAAGAAGGAGGGAGGGTAAGGTGAGAAAGGAATAAACGGACCATTAAACGGACCAAAAAAAGATACCATTTTCCTTGTACGTGAGGACAAATTAAAGGGAGACCGGACAAGATTTTGATGAATTATCCCATTTGCCTATTATTGTAGGTGGGTTATTTGCGCGATTTTATCATTTATTTTGTATAAATTTAATTATTTCTTAAAACATTTGATTCGAAATTTAATAAATGAATAGTGAGGTATATATTTTTAGTATATATCTTAGTACATAGAAAAATGTTTCTAAATGAATGTAATGTATGTCCCTTCATAGAAGCATGCACAATTGCTTCATTCTCATATATTAGAGTATATAGGAGAAACTATTTAAAGTCAGACAGTATAGGCATAATACAAAAAATGGATATCGCTGGCGTAATAAACTTTCTTTTTGATTTGCGTGGAAATGGAGAAATCTTTAAAAGACAAAGGATGCCCAGTGCATCCAACATGGGATATTCACCCACTGAAGCTCCAGTCCCTGCTAATCATGGACTGGTTGAGGAGATATGATATTGTTTCAGGAGGTTTTAGGATTTTCCATATTTTTCGGCCTGGAATTGGTTCAAATGGCTGTTTTGTATCAAGACGTTGAGTTTATAGGATGTAGAGGGCGCTTTGACATATGTTTAGTGCCAAGACATATTTTAACTGTTTATGTAGGGGATTTAGTTATTGGGGTATTAAAAGAGGTTGTAATACTTCGGCTGCGAGGAAACGTAAGTGTTAGGCGAAGTGCGCAGAATATCTGGCACATCTCGCAGAACAGCGTGGAACGATACCGTACCATTAAGTAATAGTTCCGTCACAGGCCGCTGTGTGCGGATGACTTAAGCTAAGTAGTTCGTTACGGGTATTTAATTATAGAAATTTAATTATAGTTATTAAAGAATTGGTTTCACTGTATATTGATTTTTCCTTTTAGTGGGGGCCAATTGCTTGGAGGCTGCTGGATTATATCAGGTTGGTTAATGAATAGGAGTTTGGTTAGAGCGTGAAGTGGAGGGATTTTTTTTGGCTCAGCTACATTTTGGAAAGGCCGATATGACATTCTCCTCCATTTAATGCCGGACACATGTCATACTTTTGGCTCCCACAAATTTAATTATTTCCATATGTAAAGTTGAATGTATTGTGATAATTGTTTGGGAAATGGGTATTGCTATTGAATTTAAGCCCCTAGCCGCCATTGGTTTGTGAAACCGGAGGGGAATAGGTTGCGGTTGTACTTACGGTTGGCATCATCGTCCCATGTTGTGAACTCACACGTTATAATAATAAAGGACTTTCGTAAATTTGGGAAGGAATTGTAAGCAAAGGGGAGTTTCATTTTAATATAGGATTTTAGTAAATTTTGAAATTGTAATCAAGAGGGGTTTCCAAAAAAAAAGTTTTTGTAATTTTTAGACTTATCTAAAAAAAAGTGGGTATATTCCAGTCCGATCATCTTATTTGTATTGTTATTTTAGTATTCTTCTTCTTAACGTGCCACTCCGGGTCGGAGATTGGAAATCATCATGGCAATTTTGATTTCTATTTCCATGATCTTTGTACTAGGGATTATAATGAAGTGGTTTTCCCTTGCCTTCTTCATCGCAGTTCCGTAACCGGTGTAACCAATATGTGATTATCGTCTACGAATGTCGAGAAAAAAG